>JABANP010000926.1:0-11862 GCA_013115135.1 Perkinsus olseni
TTTTCTAGAAATTTTTCGAATATTTTTCCGGAAATTTTTCGATTCCGCACGTGTAAAAATGTGGTGGATAACATCACATTATCGCGGAGCGAGCTTGTTCTGAGACACAGATCGGCAGAGCTTGCGACGCCTGCTCATCCACGTGGCATTCGGCAGCCTGGCGCTCGGTTGATGATTGAGAAGTGCGGTATTGATTTCGAGCTATAATTCTTCCGTAGTTGGTGAGGGTATGAAACTGTCTCGGCGGAATGAATGGACCTCCGAGGGTATGGAGTTCGCTTGGCCGATAATAATAGTCTAAGTTGGAAATTGTCGTCAACATTACTCTGGTGGTCGCTACACTATACCGTACTTCGGCGGGAGGTTATTATCATTTTCTGTTTCAGTCGATTCTTCGGTTCTTGGACGTACCCAAAGATGAAGGCTTGAAGAAGGTACGTGGGCCGCCCTGGTTTGCATTTGCGTCGTTTGAACTTGGCTCGATGAGGTGAATTGAGTCGGCTAGCTGGCGGCCACGTTCGAGGAGCGTCGTTGCGGCGTGTGGCGGAATTTTGGAATTCGCCAGGCTGTAGTCGGGAAGATACCAAAATGCATGGATGAAAAGTTAGAGGCTCTCTCGAATGTTTCTTGAGATTGGTGGAGGGGGAGATGTTCTTTCCCTCCAGGGACGCGCACCAGTACGAAATCGGGGGAAAATCATCTTTGTCGAACTCGCCCGATGTATTGATTGAGGAGTAGTGAAAATTGTGGTAGTGATGAAACTACTCTTGTTTGATGTTGCCTCTCTTCATTCAAGAATGGTGGCGTTTTGAAGAAAATTGGTTCCTGGTTGGTCGGGTTTCTCTCCCACGACGATCAGCTTTCGCAGGTGAAGGAATTGTGTCCCCGCCGTTGTTCACCGTTATCTATCGTATTTAGGAGTGACGACTTGGTGTGTTTCAGCCGAAGACTAAGAGGAGGGCCTCGGCCACTGGAAGGGCGCCATCCAGGGGGGCCAAGGGGCGAGGAGCCGGTCGACAGGGATCGGGGTTCTCCAATTTCCTAGCGCAGCGCACGAAGGAGCTGAAGGCCACAGAAGCGGGAAAGCTGCTGACTCCTAAGGAGGTCACTGAGATGCTTAGCGTTGAGTGGACGAGCATGTCGAGGTAGGTTCGCTTCGTTATCGGTTGATTTGTTTGGGAATTTATGGTATTGGTGCGCGGGACATTCGAGGAGACTCCATGCTAATTAGGGCAGTTGGAAATCCTTTCACCTGTGGGCCTATGATTCAGTGAGGAGGTTTTTGAAGGGGTGCTGGACCGCCTGGGTTCTGCATCCCGACAAGAGAAGTGAAGAATGAAGGGTTCGTGTCAGTTCGGCTGTCTCAAGCCTAGGGTGGATACCACTCCTTCCCGAACTCGTAGCTGCGGGCTTGGCGTTAGACCCGGATGAATTGGTTGATGATCGGGAGGAGGTATTCGTGTTTGCTTCAGCGCTGAGAAGGCTGCTTTCGGTACTCCGCAGAAGGCAGCTGGTCAGAAACGCAAGAGGTCAAGCACTGCGGGAGGGGCTGGTGCGAAGACCAAAAAGCCTAGGGAAGTGTCGGAGCCAACTAGCAAGGTAGAGGAGGGGTGTTGAGTAGAAGGGGTGGGGAGGGACGAGTTAGGTCAGTGGCCGCCTCATTATTGCATGTGGCATCATAGTGGCTGCTGCTGCTGCCTCCTCGTTATTGCATGTGGCACAGTAGCCTAGTGGCCTAGTGGACCAGTGGCTTATTGAGGGTAAATTTAAATTGCCGTCGATCAGACTGAGGAATCCTCATCGGACGACTCCTCCTCTGACACCTCTAGCTCATCCTCGTCATCATC
Source organism: Perkinsus olseni (assembly GCA_013115135.1). Classification (NCBI taxonomy): domain Eukaryota; phylum Perkinsozoa; order Perkinsida; family Perkinsidae; genus Perkinsus; species Perkinsus olseni. Next base: position 1,848 of record JABANP010000926.1, read on the forward strand.
ATCGAGGTCAAGTGCCAGCGGTTCGGAGGAGAACTCGGCCGAAGAGAGTCAGGAAGAAACTCACACGGACAAGGTAGGGTGATAGCGATTGTCGATTGTCTTTCTGGAAAGTGCGAAAGTTGTTTGAGATTGATGGAAAGTGCGATCGGATGCCTCCTCGCTAGACTGTCTAGCTTGAAGCTGCCGTACCGAATATGATAGTGTTCAAATTAAGTATGTTGAATCATTCCTGTAAGAACTCGGGAGTGATCCTGGTCCTGAGTAATTTTTCGTAGTCCTTTGTGGGTGGGCATTGGGATGATCATCATGAGCTGGTGGAATTTTCGAGAAATCGAAACAATTTTTGCATCCTCCTACTAATCAGTCGGCACGTTGTGAAGGAGAAAATTCAGAAGTGTTTTTCCTGGGTCTGGAGAAAGCTAGGCGGCTTACGAGTGCGAGTGAAAATTGCACTCTCTTCAGTTGGGGACCCTCGTCTGAAATTATTAGTTTTCAATAACCGTGAAAATCGCTTCTTGAAGGATATGTGGTAATTCGTGGCTTTTTCGGCACCAGGGCTAGCCGTGATGATGGAATTGGAGTCTGGGGATATTCGGAACGCCAAACAGCTGTTTCTGCTTCATAGTCGTTATCTGATTTCTCACTGGCTCCACTGTGTCATCTCAGGGAGCTGCTTTTAGGCAAGATTCCCTCAGTTTTTCGGATCTTTCAGGTTGATGAGTCGAAGAACGATGTGAAAGCCAACGAAAAAGAGTCCGCCGAAAAGTGGGGAAAATTTTTAGTTTTTTTCCGGAAAATTCATCCGTTTTTCTGCCAGGCCGGAAATTGATGGGAAAGACGGTGAGGGCGATTTTGACCTGTATGAGGGTATGGATGAGGGTGGCGAGGCCCAGGCCTAAGCGGCAGGAGAAGGCCTCATTTTATGTGGTATCCTGGAAGGCGTTTCAATAATCACCGTTCATGGAAGGCGGACTATTTGCATTTGAATATTACTCTAGAGTGGCTTGAGCTGAGTGTAGGAATGCCGGCTGTGGGGTTCGAACCTGGGTTGTTCGGGTGATAAATCGTAACTTGAGTTCTCCTGCTAAGCTAACCGGTCGCGTCCTGATGTATCCTTGTGCGTATCTTCGTGCAAAAAAACGGAAATATCCGAAAAAAAACCTTGAGATATCGTTTCCGCTCTGAAATATTCGATAGCATTCTTGTTTGCAATGGTTGATTCATACGACGACTACGTATACAAGCCCTCTGAGGACCCCTCCCGGAAGTGTCTCCGTCGTCTCACCTCAACCGTCTACGTTGCCCTTCTCTTGGCAATCGTTGGTGCTTGTCTTTGGAGCTGCTATCTGACTTGGAGTGTCATCAATAAATCGGTTTACGTCGCCTTGTCTCCGGAAGAGGTAGGTTAGTTCATCATCAACGGGATTGAGGGTATTGACTTTGAGACAGGATGCTATGGAGAGCCCGAATGAGGAGTATCTTTGGCCTGGTCGACCTTCGCGAGTATCTTTTTCTTTTTCGGATACTCAAATTTTTTATGAATTATGAAAATATGATTTTTCGTTTTCCTTGAGCCTTTGGGAGGCAGCTTGAGCGACGTCTCATTACCCCACCGAGCTGCCTTCCTCACTACCGTTAATGACGGAGTCACGAAAATCTTTTCTGTGCGGTCGAGTATCTTTTGGTTGTTTCCTTTCAGCTCACCCGTGTTGCCCATTCCCAAGGTGTGAATCTCTTCATCCCCGTAAACCCTCTGGGAATAATGGAAATCGTTGTTATCTGCATGGCTGCTGTATCATGCGCCGCTGGTTTTATCGGAATTGTCCAGCATCTCTCTTCTACTATTAGGTGGGTCGGTGAGGGGGGGCTCAATTCTCAGGGCGTTGGGCTTGGTGTGGTATGAATATCTGTGGCAATTTCGCCGCGAATCGTCTGTCGTGTTTTTGAGTGTCATGGCCTGTCACAAAGAGTGTCTGCGGGATTCAAGATCAAGATGCCTCTCCCGTCAATATGAACGGCCATACGAAAATTTGCTGGAAATTCTCGAAAATTTCCGGTCGTTAGGTTGATGAGGATTTTTCAAGCCGTCCTATCATCTGTTGCCTTCTGCGCTTTCCCAGCTCAGAGTATCCTTCGGAGTGCGAGCGCTTCCAAAGATACTGTCCATGCTCTGCTGTGTTTTTTAGGAATACTAATCCCTACAAATGTATCCTTCCTGGGCTTTATCTCCTTTTCCTTGCTTTTCTCGTGGTTGCTGGCGTATTCGTGGCGGGAGCGTGCTTTGGCATATCGGAACTGAGCAGACTGGCGGATGAACAGATCGATCATCAGGTGGGCTCCGCGGTATTCAGGAGACTTTATATAAACGGTGGTCCAAGCTTTTGGCAGCGTGTAGAACAGTCGGGGGTTTGGGGAAGCTTCACTCGTAGCTTTGAGAGAGTATGACCGCCATCTGATGGGGAAATTTGTGTTTTTTCTGGAATGCAGAAAGGTTCTTCGATGAAGGTGCTTCCGTCCTCACCGAGAGAGTCGTGTTTTTTCAGCTAGAGAAGGCCAGCGTCGAAAGCAAGGGTATCATTTCCACCGACGTCACCACCGATATAAATAAGTCAGTCTCTCGAACAGCGGCGCTCGAAATTCAATTTTCCGTCTCTCAGATTTATTACCCCGCTGATGGCGTTCTATGACGCCTATGAGTGCCGACCTTCGGCTCGTGTGACGTGCTCGTCTTACACAGTTGGAAAGATATCCTGCTCTGCCAGAGCCAGTGAGATTTTTCTATGCTCTTCTTCATGACCCGCGACTGGTTTGCAGATCCTACCATAATATCAGCAGCAAATGAAGTTTGTTCAGCGCCTCCCCGACTGGACCGAGATTATACTCCTAGCGTGGATCATTGTTCTGATTGCTTTCATCAGCACGGCAACACGCAGGCTGCTCAGGTAGGGCGAGTGGATCATACTGACCTACTGCACGGATGCGGCGATTAATTAAGCCCACCAAATTGGAACTGCACCACTCCGGTGCGTTGACTCGGTTATGACTTGCCGGCGGGCCTTCCCGCGGGAGATGAGGACTGCGTCGCCCCCACGCTATTACTTGCGAGTGTTTCAGCGAGGAGATTCCCAAGCGGAGAGAGAATTTGGCTACAAAATTTTGTGGGGATGCGACCAGTATCATTGAAAATTCAACCCCAAAATTTGAAATTTTTCGTGAGTGTAAGCGATCGCGTGCACAGGTTCTATGTTTATGCAGCTCGCTTCTTAAGACCTGGTTTGATGCTGTTAGTCCAGAGGCGAGAGATGTCTGGATAAAGGCAGCCTTTGTTAACGCCGTCATAGCGGCTGTGTGCGCCCTCCTACTCGTAGTTTGGATCATTAGACGTGTAAGTCCCAGATCGGCGCGGATGGGTGCCGCTGAAAAAATCTTGATACCTGTAGAGATCGGCAGTAAGAGCACCAGACTCTTTCGGGGAGGAGTCAGTTTCCGCTCAATTGTGAATAATTCGCGCATCATTAATCGTTCATCCACTCGTGAGCCTCGGGGCAGTTGTCACCAGTATTTCTCAGTACTGATGGTTCTAAGCTCGAAATTGTCCAGGTCCTGTATCTGTGAGGATCCCTGAAAACTAACTCAGCCTTTCGAACCCGATCAAGGGCGTCTCTATCGTCGAGCATGTATCCTCTGTGTGGTCAGATATCCTGTCCATCAACCTTACAGAAGTCCTGATCGCTTATGATCAGCCGAACCCCTCCTGATGCAGAGAGGTTCGATCAACCCTCAATTTACTCAACTGTGTTCTGCTGCTGCATCGCGTCTCAGTCTCACCCCTTCTCTATGGCGTTATCAATCAACACGTCTTTCTCATCGGATTCTTGGCGGCACGAATAGCGCCTCTATTCAGCTATCATTAGAGTAACCGCACGGGCAGTTTCTTCTCGCGGTAGAGGGCGAGGGAAATTTCTTTATCGCTGTTCATCCTCCAGATCCGAAGATAGTACTTCCGAATCTGCATTCCGATTATTTCAAAATACTCTTCCGAATGATCTTGAAATATCCGGTTTTTCTAGCCGCTAGCTCTGAGTGGTGCGAGTTACGAGACGACGCGTATAGGGGTACTCTTCAGTATTCTGCTGGATGTAACCCCAAAATTTCAGGTCACAACTCTTAATGGCTTCCGAGATCTCGGAGAGTCTCTCGAAAAATGTGCCAAATAATCTTGGAAGGCACGGCTTAAAATGTTTCATAAAAAATTTTATTTTTATTAGAAATACATATCTGAGGAAACAGACGGTGCTTTCTGCTGCGGCGGGCTGCGTTTTTACCTTATAAAAGTTAACTCGCCAGGTTCACTAAGTGAGTTTATTATTACCAATGGCCATCGAATTGATAGCTAAGAGCTCTCGCGGGTCAATAAGCTGCTCTGTTTGGTCGTTCATCTACGTCGTTTTTCTTGTACTTTTCGGAGCGTTCGCGATTTATTCGGCAGTTTACACAAGCGTGCATGCGCAGGAGTCAATTGTGACTCATGTGAGCCCTCAGCAAGTAGTGCATGCTTCGACCTAAGATACGCATGAAAAGTATCTTTCTCAGCTGATGGACTTGGCAGAGAGCCTCGGCGTTGCGATTTTCCTACCGATTAACCCTGTACGAGCGTCCTGGGTGCTCGCCATCGTTCTTGGCGTTTTGGTACCCTTTGGCGCTATTTTTGGTATCACTTACCATTGCAGCTCAACTGCGAGGGAAGGGATGGCAGATATCTTACATGCTGGGAAGATACGAATTAGGTTGGAAGTGTATCTTTCGTATAGCAAAGATACGCTGTTGATTGGAATGTATACACATTTCGTGATGATTATTCATCAGACGAACTGTGCATATGTTTGTCGTATCCGGGTATCATGCGTGTTTTACTATACCCCGACTCCTCCCATGCTGGCAATGAAAGACATCCGCCCAATCTAGCATCATAATCTCCTCTTTCGGTTCTCTCTCTATTCATCAGTTGCATCTCAGAAAACGCAAACCATGGAAGTACCTAGTCGGTGGCACGTTCTGGGGCCTCCTGCTGTTGACCTTCGTCGGGGCTCTCCTGGTGGGCGGCACTGGAATCGGTATGTCGGTCATTGGCAAGCTGAGCATGAATGAGTTGCAGAGAGTGGTGAGTCGGGTACGACTGTCAAGTCTAAGATTCTTGCGGGATGCGGATCTCGTGGCGCTCGCGTTTCTTTCTACGACTTTGCACGCCGTCTGTTTTCATCGTAATTTTGATTTCACCGTTTCTAGTTGGAGAACGCTAGAAGGTTAGTAGTAGCTCGAACGAATTTGTGGAAGATTTGCAAGTGAATTTTTCTCAGGTCAATAAGTATCCCGAGCTCGCCCTTGGACTCATCACGTTGAAGTTAATTCGAGATTACTCAATCACCATACCGTAAGCGCGAGATCATAATCAATTTCGTGGCGCGCGACATTTCCTTCAACTCCTTCCTGAGCATGACCTGTGCGTCGCTCCGCCTTTTTCAGAGTTGGGGAACTCGAGAAGGCCGTGGAGAAATACACTGATGCCCGGTGTACAGCCTTCCCAGTCGGCGTCACCTGTTCGAGACCCCTCATCAGCGAAATAAGATGCAGTGGTGTCGATGGTAAGTCTGATCGCGATCGAGGGCCGACGGGGTCCACGCTAGTATTCACCGACTGCTTGGTATGTTCATCAGTAGAGTATGTTCGGTCATCCGAGCAGACCGAAAACCCTATTTCGCGCGCCACAAAATTGGTGTTTCCGCTGTTACTTCAGCTGGCGATTTCTCGGACATCATCACAGCGGTCTGTTCCACAGTACCCTCAGTTGAGGGCTTCGCACCGCAACGACGTCACTGTGCGGCCTGTCTCGAGCTGGTCGGAGTGTCTGCGGCATCTAACGTGAGTACCGGGAGGCATCAGTTGTCATAGCCCACGACTAAGACCCTGCTCAGCGGCCTGCGGCTTCCAAATTAGGAGTTCTAATCCATTGGTTTGTACAGTTTGTCGAGGATAGCATGCAAGTTTTTAACTCGTTTCGAAGGTAACTAGGAGGTCGCAAATTGTGAAGAAAGATACCAAATGCAATACCAGTCGAGCCTTCCTCCACTGGTATTGGTATCTTCTAGAAGAAATACTTCATCCACAATTTGTGGATGAAGTATTTCGTCTAGAAGATAACTGATGATGAGGGATGCTCAGGAAGCCTTATCGTACCGGCTTCCCGAGTCAGAAATCATTGATGAAATCTTGAAATAAGGGTTGTGGATTGCAAAACTACGGATCACTTTTCGCTTCGCTCCGCTTGATCTGGCCGACTTACTCCGGTCGGCGTGGAACTCACAGCCCTATCTCTCAGGTTCTCTGTTCTTGCACTTCCCAACTCCGAGTATGGTTGCAGGCTATCTCCGAGGAGGACCAGCGGCAATGGATGGTTATTGGCGTTCAGAACGCTATCATCTCAGGGGTCGCATTGATAACCCTTATTTGGTGGACGATCTGGCAGGTGAGTTCAATTGTTAGTTGAGCGAGAAACTGGTGTATTTTCGGTTTTATTAGATATGGCATCGCCGAGACCATCAAGAAGGAGGATGGCACCGTAAACTGAGCAGCACTGCCTGACTTTTATATATGATACAGCATCATACGTTTAATTTGATTTGTTTTTCAATCTGTACTGATTTAGTCCTAGTTTCACCCATTCATGTGGATCTCTTGTTGCTACTAGTGTCACAAAGAATGTCCCCAACTGAGCGCATCAGCAAGAGTCTCACAAAGCCGGAATCGTTAGCGTTCGGCTATAACCTCAGACACACAAATCGTCAGCGACATTCAATTGTCACCATCTTGAACTATTGAGGTATGAATATTATATTCATGAATAATAAGAAACCTATTAATAAATAAAGTAAAAAAAATATTAACCCCAGCAGTTAGTAACATGACTATTAAATATATATATTGCGCTGGGGTGAATCTTGATCTAGTTTCTCTGAGTGAGTTTCCTGAGCGAGGCGAAGCCTGTATATTCTGGGTAGAACATGCGGAAGCTTTCACAGTGTGACTTCGGGAGCAGCCCTTAGCAAGTCGTGGTTCGTTTGCACGTGCGGGCCACACCCGGATGAATGAATATGATTGATCTTCTAACGCAAGGGGGAAATCGCTGCTTCAGCGTATCACATGGACATAACATCATCACAACAACATAATCATCATGATCCATCCAAGAGTGTTAATTCTCAAGTAGAGCTATCTTATTATTGGTGTAATCAACATGAACGCTGTACGCCCTGAAGAACGGTGTACCAATGAGGTTCATGTCGTTTTCCTGCACGAATATTATCACATCACCGTCCCCAGTGTGCACACAGTAATGCCTCGGATGTATCTTGATCGGGATAGAATTATCTCCCTCGCCCAGGTGGAAGCCCAACACCGGCAGACTGTCGAAGGCCTCTTCCTTGACCTGTACGAGAGGTCCCTGGTCCTCCCTTCTACGTCAACGCCAGGTGTTGGACAATCGTGAGAATACTGTAATGGTGGATTCTGCATTCTTCCACTTCCGCTGCCGCTGGGTCGTTATTGAGCGAGAAGGATCCGAAGAACGAAAGTCGCTAGAAGAAAAAGTACGATGATATCTTTCTGACACCTCTAGCTACACCACTGTCGAAGTTGGTTGGTTATTATCGTCTGGAGGGTAGCAAGAATAATTTCGTGGCGCGTGACGGAAACCTATAACGCATGTTTTATTTCGCGGCGCGTGACGCTTGTACCGTATCCATCTGCGTGTTCAATAAATCTCTCCTGAGTTTCGAGAACGCTCCCAGGATCGTCTTTTACGCGTTGAATTCAATCCTGGGAGCGTTCCTCGAATTCAGGAGAGGCAGTATATTGAGCAACCCCCATGGTCGTTAAATAAATAACCCCCTCGGCGTGCCGAGGTGAGTGTATGAGTGATCATTCACCACTCGCCTCCTCCTGCTGCTGCTGCTGCTGCTCGTCGTGGACCACGCCTCGTGCTTCCATCCCACTCCTACGTTAAGATCCTCCTTCAGGTTAATCAGATCGCACTGCCCACTGATGCGATTAGTTGTTGATGTCACTTCCTGGCGACTGATTTTTTCTCCTCGCGCAGTTGTGAGCGTGTCAGTAGTTTCTATTAACCACCCTTCAGTTTCCTCTTCTGAGTGTGTCAATTGGGAAGGGTTTTTGCCATCGAATTTGATGGGTCGGTGAATTACTTCACAATTTTCGTAGTAAAAAATTGAGTTTAATAGTTATAAAAAATACTATTTACCAGTGTGCTTCACAATGAGTATTATCCTCGAAATCTGGTTCGCCGTCCGTTGGAGTTACGAAAGGAGCCGCCGCGAGACGTAGCCGGTCTGAGGAGTGTTGGCTGGACGGAGCAGGTGGATAACGACAACTACAGCGATTTGCTGTTGTTCTTGTTGTTGATGATATTACTAGCATTGTTATCTGCGCAATTTCTTCTTGATGGTAAGTATCACCTGGCTTTGTTCGGATATTCCCGTCTTAGAGGTTGCTTTCATTTTCTTCTCTTTTGCCTGCTCTCTTTGGAAGCGGATTTGGTATTATTTCTCTATCAATATGTCTTGAAATATGTGGTGGTAGCAGCAGCTAGCGTCGAGCAGCTGAAACCTAGTTCAACGAACTTCTAGAACTAGTTCTTTGAGATGACGCCAGTGGATGGCCCGCCAATGCTGAGCTGTGCATTGACCGATAGGATAAATAAGAAAGAGTTTCGAATCAAAAGATTAGTAAACAACGTACGGAGTTGGTGAAGCTATTTTGTGCTACATCAACAGCATTAACGTATTAAAAACTTTGTGTACTAGCGTGTCGCAGCTCGAAGTGGATCTAACTTCCCCTTGTTCTGGATAGTGTCTGTTGGTACTTTCTCGGATAAAGAATTATCAGACTCAACAGTGCCCACTCCATTTTCGTACCAGTTTCTGTCAAAGCAAAGGTAGATTCCGTTTACCAAAATTTAGTTTTATTCCTGTGAACTTAAGGTTATGTTCTTCCGAAGGTTGTATACCGATTTCCGTGTGGTTATGTTGAATTCTCTCATACCGCATGCCGCATGCCAAAATTTAATTTGTAAACTGAAATTTTTCATAAATTTCTACCTCTATGGCGATGGTGAGTTTGGTTTCTACGCCCAGAAAAAGAGTCCCTCAGTGTTGATCACGTAATAGCGCGATCACAACGGAAGGAAGAGCTGCTAGAGATGAGTTTTTGTGGTTTCAGCTTCCCTTTCGACCCCACGCCATGTCCACTGCTGCACCACCTGATGGCACCGAGAAGCTCCCGACAGCGGATGACCAGCAGCCGGGAGTTGAATCGGAAATGTCGTCGGAGGGTGAAGATATCATCAGAAAGAGCACTAGAAGGAGTAAACCGGTGGAGCACTTCGCTCCGTCCCAGAAAAGAAAAATTGATGTGAAGAAGAAAGTTCAGGCCGGCGAGGGGAAAGGAATTAAGCTGGGAGATATTGAAGTGGTGAGTGCAGGGTGCCGGGATCGATCCGGGGACCTTTCGGATGACGGATGTGGCAGGTTTCGCAGGGGATTAGTAAGGCGGCGGTGGATGGCGAGGGCCTTAAGAGGCTACACGTATGTTTGTTCAACTCAATTGGTAAGGAATCCACCAGGAAGAGAGATGTGAGTATCTTCTGCTCGATCTTGCAAGATACAAAACAGGTTGGAATCATGCCTTTCCTCAGATCCGGGCTTGGAACGGCTCTCAAAGCCCCGAAGATCGTGAAAGAATGGAGAAGACTTTAGCAGCCACTAAAAAGCAAGAGGTGAGCTAATCTCATCGAGCGGTGTTAATCTCGTGACTCAGAGCCTCCGTGAGATCGCTCGCACTCTGGGATTGCCGGCATCGCAGAGCCGCACGGCCTTAGAAGAGGTACGATTAGGGTTCCTATTTGTCGGGAAATTTTCGAAGATTTTTCCGGGAATTTCCAATA
>JABANP010000927.1:0-11847 GCA_013115135.1 Perkinsus olseni
GGTTGTTCAGCCCGAAAGAAAAAAATTCTTTCCAGTGGAAATTTCCCGTATTTTCGGGAAAAATAGAAGTGATCGAAATTTCCGGAACTTTCGGGCGAGGTCGTGGGCTCGATCCCAGGCCCCACGGTTTTCCGATTTCTTTGTCACAGTGACAATGTCACTCCTTTCAAGACCCGCTCCATCAGGATCGCGATAGACGTCGGGACGACTGACTCGACCGACCCGGTGGGGAGAGTTGAAAGACGACTGACTCAGTTCGACTGAGTGGGTGACAGCCTGTGTTTCTGTTGTCATACCACTGGTACGCGCAACTCAACGGTATGCTACCGTATACCACACAGTGGCAACTGCGAGATCGGCCCACTTGCACTGTTAAACATGAGTCGTCAGCCGATGTGGGTGGCCCAGAGTCTGGGCCCCAGACGGTCACGGCGTGACCGTCACACTAGCAGTGTGACACTACCAGTGCAGCACCGCACCGGCAGCGTCCGCGACTAGCAAAAAATCGTCACAAACGTGCTTGTGACTCCCGACGGTCTGGACCGGACCATCCATCCTCGCCTACGAGCTGGCAGGCTGCCAGTGGGAGCGTTTTGCTCCTGCTCGAGTAGATCCTTCACACAAGTTGTGTGACACAACGAAGGCGAGTGCGACGCGAAGATTACGCAATGACTCGCTCATTGATTTCGCGGAATGCGTAATCCCGAATCCCCCGCAGCATCCCACGGCTCACACCACCATAATTCGGTACGAGGCTTGGTAGAGCCCACTTCATGTGCAGGCTGGACGCTATTATTGCTCATACCCAGACATAACGATTCCCAGTGACAGTCACTGAGTGACTGCCAGTCACTGACTGGCCCACAGTGGCCCACTGTCAGTGGGCCGCCCACTGCAACCCCATCGAGGGAGATCTCTAATGGAGACTCTCTATGCAGCAGGCGTCGGTTGCCATTGCAGCGGTTCATGCAACCATAAACTCCATGCTCAACTTATGTCGCGGGCGCGGATCGCGACTCTAGATCACCGACTGTTCACAGGAGCCCGAGCAGGTTCTTTTTGTCACTATAGTGACGTGCATGGAGCCTGTTACGTATCCGCTGCTAGAGAAACGCAACGACAACCGAAGAGTAGCCTAGCTGGCAAAGGATGATTCGGTGACTGAGTAGCAGTACCAGAGGCAACAAGTTGTTGCCAACAACTTCACATAATCTAAATGACTGTGCGTGAAAAGAACTATCAAGTCCAACCCTAATCCAATGACTTCAGCCAGTACCTCAGGCTGCGCGGATGTGCCTAGCGCGTTGCGGGGACAAGGGGAGACACCGACAATGTCGGTCCGACATCATTGATGACAAATTGACAGACGAAAGGTGGCTGCGGTTCACGCGTTTAGCAGAACCGCCTCCCTCTCGTCGAGAATGATATACCACAGTACTTGGATGTTACAACTCGACAACGATCAGTGTTACGAGAAACTGTATCCATCCTGGCTAGCACTCTAGCCAATGCCGCTATCAGTGCTAGCCTAGCACACAAACCTTGTCCCCTTCCTCCCGGTTTCACCGTCGATAAAAGCCTCCGAGAATCACCTCAGCATTAAACCTCTGACTACGGGGTTTGGAGGTGGTGGCCCCGACGAACCTGACGGCACGGGGAGGCACCGACTGCTCTCCCCGTGCTCTTACGCCAGCAGCCCCCGCGTTTGGCTGCGCACAGCGGGTTACCCGCTGTTTGAAGCGATTTGAAGGGACTTGGTTGTGTACACGCTGCGGTAATCTCCCCCGCGTCTGGGCCCCAGAATCTGGGGCAAGACGGGAGCGTCCGTGCGAAGACAAACGCAACGAAGCCTGACGTAACCGAGGAGTCTCAACTCCCGGCTTACCCATTCGTGGGTGCTGCCCATACCCAAACTAGCGAGTCGTGGAACTTGATCGGATGTGCCTCGTAGGCATCTGATCTACGGCGTAGAAACTGCCACCTTGGCGTGCCAAATTGGCAGAGAATGGCACCGCTTGGCAGTGGGCGGCAATGCTTGGCAGAGGATGGCAGAGCATGGCGCATGATGGCAACGTGTATGGCAGGCCTCGGCGGAGAATGACTCCGCTTGGCAGGCGACGGAAATGCTTGGAGAACGATGGCACCGCCCGGCAGAGGATGGCAAAGCATGGCACATGATGGCGACGCGCTTGGACACCTTTGGCAGAGAATGGCACCGCTTGGCAGCCGACGGAAATGCTTGGAGAACGATGGCACCGCTTGGCAGTGGACGGAAACGCTTGGCAGAGGATGGCAGAGTATGGCACATGATGGCAACGTGCATGGCAGGCCTCGGCGGAGAATGACTCCACTTGGCAGGCGACGGAAATGCCTGGCAGTGGACGGCAACGCTTGGCAGAGGATGGCAAAGCATGGCACATGATGGCGACGCACTTGGACACCTTTGGCAGAGAATGGCACCGCTTGGCAGTCGACGGAAATGCTTGGAGAACGATGGCACCGCTTGGCAGTGGACGGCAATGCTTGGCAGAGGATGGCAAAGCATGGCGCATGATGGCAACGTGCATGGCAGGCCTCGGCGGAGAATGACTTCGCTTGGCAGGCGACGGAAATTCTTGGAGAACGATGGCACCGCCCGGCAGAGGATGGCAAAGCATGGTACATGATGGCGACGCACTTGGACACCTTTGGCAGAAAATGGCACCGCTTGGCAGCCGACGGAGATGCTTGGAGAACGATGGCACCGCTTGGCAGTGGACGGCAACGTTTGGCAGAGGATGGCAGAGCATGGCAGAGCATGGCACATGATGGCAACGTGCATGGCGGGCCTCGGCGGAGAATGACTCCGCTTGGCAGGCGACGGAAATGCCTGGCAGTGGACGGCAACGCTTGGCAGAGGATGGCAAAGCATGGCACGTGATGGCGACGCACTCGGACACCTTTGGCAGAGAATGGCACCGCTTGGCATTCGACGGAAATGCTTGACAGAGGATGGCAAAGCATGGCGCATGATGGCAACGTGCATGGCAGGCCTCGGCGGAGAATGACTTCGCTTGGCAGGCGACGGAAATTCTTGGAGAACGATGGCACCGCCCGGCAGAGGATGGCAAAGCATGGTACATGATGGCGACGCACTTGGACACCTTTGGCAGAGAATGGCACCGCTTGGCATTCGACGGAAATGCTTGGAGAACGATGGCACCGCTTGGCAGTGGACGGCAACGCTTGGCAGCGGATGGCAGAGCATGGCAAATGATGGCGACGCCCTTGGACACCTTTGGCAGAGAATGGCACCGCTTGGCAGCCGAAGAAAATGCTTGGAGAACGATGGCACCGCTTGGCAGTGGACGGCAACGCTTGGCAGAGGATGGCAGAGCATGGCACGTGATGGCGACGCACTTGGACACCTTTGGCAGAGAATGGCACCGCTTGGCAGTGGACGGAAATGCTTGGAGAACGATGGCACCGCTTGGCAGTGGACGGCAATGCTTGGCAGAGGATGGCAAAGCACGGCGCATGATGGCAACGTGCATGGCAGGCCTCGGCGGAGAATGACTCCGCTTGGCAGGCGACGGAAATGCCCTGGCAGTGGACGGCAACGCTTGGCACATGATGGCGACGCACTTGGACACCTTTGGCAGAGAATGGCTCCGCTTGGCAGTGGACGGCAACGCTTGGCAGAGGATGGCAAAGCATGGTACATGATGGCGACGCACTTGGCAATCTTTGGCAGAGAATGGCACCGCTTGGCAGCCGACGGAAATGCTTGGAGAACGATGGCACCGCTTGGCAGTGGACGGCAACGCTTGGCAGAGGATGGCAAAGCACGGCGCATGATGGCAACGTGCATGGCAGGCCTCGGCGGAGAATGACTCCGCTTGGCAGGCGACGGAAATGCCTGGCAGTGGACGGCAACGCTTGGCACATGATGGCGACGCACTTGGACACCTTTGGCAGAGAATGGCTCCGCTTGGCAGCCGACGGCAACGCTTGGCAGAGGATGGCAAAGCATGGTACATGATGGCGACGCACTTGGCAATCTTTGGCAGAGAATGGCACCGCTTGGCAGTGGACGGCAACGCTTGGCAGAGGATGGCAAAGCATGGCGCATGATGGCAACGTGTATGGCAGGCCTCGGCGGAGAATGACTCCGCTTGGCAGCCGACGGAAATGGTTGGAGAACGATGGCACCGCCCGGCTGAGGATGGCAAAGCATGGCACATGATGGCGACGCACTTGGACACCTTTGGCAGAGAATGGCACCGCTTGGCAGCCGACGCAAATGCTTGGAGAACGATGGCACCGCCTGGCAGTGGACGGCAAAGCATGGCACATGATGGCGACGCATTTGGACACCTTTGGCAGAGAATGGCACCGCTTGGCAGTGGACGGCAATGCTTGGCAGAGGATGGCAAAGCACGGCGCATGATGGCAACGTGCATGGCAGGCCTCGGCGGAGAATGACTCCGCTTGGTAGGCGACGGAAATGCCTGGCAGTGGACGGCAACGCTTGGCAGAGGATGGCAAAGCATGGCACATGATGGCGACGCACTTGGACACCTTTGGCAGAGAATGGCACCGCTTGGCAGCCGACGGAAATGCTTGGAGAACGATGGCACCGCTTGGCAGTGGACGGCAACGCTTGGCAGAGGATGGCAGAGCATGGCAAATGATGGCAACGTGCATGGCAGGCCTTGCCGGAGAATGACTCCGCTTGGCAGGTGACGGAAATGCCTGGCAGTGGACGGCAACGCTTGGCAGAGGATGGCAAAGCATGGCACATGATGGCGACGCACTTGGACACCTTTGGCAGAAATGGCTCCGCTTGGCAGCCGACGGAAACGCTTGGCAGAGGATGGCGAATCATGGTACATGATGGCGACGCACTTGGCAATCTTTGGCAGAGAATGGCACCGCTTGGCAGTGGACGGCAATGCTTGGCAGAGGATGGCAAAGCAGGACACCTTTGGCAGAGAATGGCCCCGCTTGGCAGCCGACGGCAACGCTTGGCAGAGGATGGCAAATCAGGGTACATGATGGCGACGCACTTGGCAATCTTTGGCAGAGAATGGCACCGCTTGGCAGTGGACGGCAATGCTTGGCAGAGGATGGCAAAGCATGGCGCATGATGGCAACGTGAATGGCAGGCCTCGGCG
Source organism: Perkinsus olseni (assembly GCA_013115135.1). Classification (NCBI taxonomy): domain Eukaryota; phylum Perkinsozoa; order Perkinsida; family Perkinsidae; genus Perkinsus; species Perkinsus olseni. Next base: position 5,157 of record JABANP010000927.1, read on the forward strand.
GAGAATGGATCCACTTGGCAGGCGACGGAAATGCCTGGAAGTGGACGGCAACGCTTGGCAGAGGATGGCAGAGCATGGCACATGATGGCAACGTGCATGGCAGGCCTCGGCGGAGAATGACTCCGCTTGGCAGCCGACGGAAATGCTTGGAGAACGATGGCACCGCCCGGCAGAGGATGGCAAAGCATGGTACATGATGGTGACGCACTTGGCAACCTTTGGCAGAGAATGGCGCCGCTTGGCAGCCGAAGAAAATGCTTGGAGAACGATGGCACCGCTTGGCAGTGGACGGCAACGCTTGGCAGAGGATGGCAGAGCATGGCAAATGATGGCGACGCCCTTGGACACCTTTGGCAGAGAATGGCACCGCTTGGCAGTGGACGGCAACGCTTGGCAGAGGATGGCAAAGCATGGCGCATGATGGCAACGTGCATGGCAGGCCTCGGCGGAGAATGACTCCGCTTGGCAGGCGACGGAAATGCCTGGCAGTGGACGGCAACGCTTGGCAGAGGATGGCAAAGCATGGCACATGATGGCGACGCACTTGGACACCTTTGGCAGAGAATGGCACCGCTTGGCAGCAGACGGAGATGCTTGGAGAACGATGGCACCGCTTGGCAGTGGACGGCAACGCTTGGCAGAGGATGGCAGAGCATGGCAAATGATGGCGACGCCCTTGGACACCTTTGGCAGAGAATGGCACCGCTTGGCAGTGGACGGCAACGCTTGGCAGAGGATGGCAAAGCATGGCACATGATGGCGACGCACTTGGACACCTTTGGCAGAGAATGGCACCGCTTGGCAGCCGACGGAAATGCTTGGAGAACGATGGTACCGCTTCGCAGTGGACGGCAATGCTTGGCAGAGGATGGCAAAGTATGGCGCATGATGGCAACGTGCATGGCAGGCCTCGGCGGAGAATGACTCCGCTTGGCAGCCGACGGAAATGCTTGGAGAACGATGGCACTGCCCGGCAGAGGATGGCAAAGCATGGTACATGATGGCGACGCACTTGGCAACCTTTGGCAGAGAATGGCACCGCTTGGCAGTGGACGGCAATGCTTGGCAGAGGATGGCAAAGCATGGCGCATAATGGCAACGTGCATGGCAGGCCTCGGCGGAGAATGACTCCGCTTGGCAGCCAACGGAAATGCCTGGCAGTGGACGGCAACGCTTGGCAGAGGATGGCAAAGCATGGCGCATGATGGCAACGTGCATGGCAGGCCTCGGCGGAGAATGACTCCGCTTGGCAGAGCATGGCACATGAGGGCGACGCACTTGGACATCTTTGGCAGAGAATGGCACCGCTTGGCAGCCGACGGAAATGCTTGGAGAACGATGGCACCGCTTGGCAGTGGGCGGCAACGCTTGGCAGAGGATGGCAGAGCATGGCACATGATGGCAACGTGCATGGCAGGCCTCGGCGGAGAATGACTCCGCTTGGCAGCCGGCGGAAATGCTTGGAGAACGATGGCACCGCCCGGCAGAGGATGGCAAAGCATGGTACATGATGGCGACGCACTTGGCAACCTTTGGCAGAGAATGGCACCGCTTGGCAGTGGACGGCAACGCTTGGCAGAGGATGGCAGAGCATGGCACATGGTGGCAACGTGCATGGCAGGCCTCGGCGGAGAATGACTCCGCTTGGCAGCCGACGGAAATGCTTGGCAGTGGACGGCAACGCTCGGCAGAGGATGGCAAAGCATGGCACATGATGGCGACGCACTTGGACACCTTTGGCAGAGAATGGCACCGCTTGGCAGCCGACGCAAATGCTTGGAGAACGATGGCACCGCTTGGCAGTGGACGGCAAAGCATGGTACATGATGGCGACGCACTTAACAACCTTTGGCAGAGAATGGCACCGCTTGGCAGCCGACGCAAATGCTTGGAGAACGATGACTCCGCCCGGCAGAGGATGGCAAAGCATGGCACATGATGGCGACGCACTTGGCAATCTTCGGCAGAGAATGGCACCGCTTGGCAGTGGACGGCAATGCTTGGCAGAGGATGGCAAAGCATGGCGCATGATGGCAACGTGCATGGCAGGCCTCGGCTGGCAGTGGACGGCAACGCTTGGCAGAGGACGGCAAAGCATGGCACATGATGGCGATGCACTTGGACACCTTTGGCAGAGAATGGCACCGCTTGGCAGCCGACGGAAATGCTTGGAGAACGATGGCACCGCTTGGCAGTGGACGGCACCGCTTGGCAGTGGACGGCAACGCTTGGCAGAGGATGGCAAAGCATGGTACATGATGGCGATGCACTTGGACGCCTTTGGCAGAGAATGACTCCGCTTGGCAGGCGACGGAAATGCCTGGCAGTGGACGGCAATGCTTGGCAGAGGATGGCAAAGCATGGCGCATGATGGCAACGCGCATGGCAGGCCTCGGCGGAGAATGACTCCGCTTGGCAGGCGACGGAAATGCCTGGCAGTGGATGGCAACGCTTGGCGGAGGATGGCAAAGCATGGCACACGATGGCGACGCACTTGGACACCTTTGGCAGAGAATGACTCCGCTTGGCAGGCGACGGAAATGCTTGGAGAACGATGGTACCGCTTGGCAGTGGACGGCAACGCTTGGCAGAGGATGGCAAAGCATGGCACACGATGGCGACGCACTTGGATACCTTTGGCAGAGAATGGCACCGCTTGGCAGCCGACGGAAATGCTTGGAGAACGATGGCACCGCTTGGCAGTGGACGGCAAAGCATGGTACATGATGGCGACGCACTTGGCAACCTTTGGCAGAGAATGGCACCGCTTGGCAGTGGACGGCAATGCTTGGCAGAGGATGGCAAAGCATGGCGCATAATGGCAACGTGCATGGCAGGCCTCGGCGGAGAATGACTCCGCTTGGCAGGCGACGGAAATGCTTGGCAGTGGACGGCAACGCTCGGCAGAGGATGGCAAAGCATGGCACATGATGGCGACGCACTTGGACACCTTTGGCAGAGAATGGCACCGCTTGGCAGCCGACGCAAATGCTTGGAGAACGATGGCACCGCTTGGCAGTGGACGGCAAAGCATGGTACATGATGGCGACGCACTTAACAACCTTTGGCAGAGAATGGTACCGCTTGGCAGCCGACGCGAATGCTTGGAGAACGATGACTCCGCCCGGCAGAGGATGGCAAAGCATGGCACATGATGGCGACGCACTTGGCAATCTTCGGCAGAGAATGGCACCGCTTGGCAGTGGACGGCAATGCTTGGCAGAGGATGGCAAAGCATGGCGCATGATGGCAACGTGCATGGCAGGCCTCGGCGGAGAATGACTCCGCTGGGCAGGCGACGGAAATGCCTGGCAGTGGACGGCAACGCTTGGCAGAGGATGGCAAAGCATGGCACATGATGGCGATGCACTTGGACACCTTTGGCAGAGAATGGCACCGCTTGGCAGCCGACGGAAATGCTTGGAGAACGATGGCACCGCTTGGCAGTGGACGGCAACGCTTGGCAGCGGATGGCAGAGCATGGCAAATGATGGCGACGCCCTTGGACACCTTTGGCAGAGAATGACTCCGCTTGGCAGGCGACGGAAATGCTTGGAGAGCGATGGCACCGCCCGGCAGAGGATGGCAAAGCGTGGTACATGATGGCGATGCACTTGGACACCTTTGGCAGAAAATGGCACCGCTTGGCAGCCGACGGAAATGCTTGGAGAACGATGGCACCGCTTGGCAGTGGACGGCAACGCTTGGCAGCGGATGGCAGAGAATGGCAAATGATGGCGACGGCCTTGGACACCTTTGGCAGAGAATGGCACCGCTTGGCAGTGGACGGCAACGCTTGGCAGAGGATGGCAGAGCATGGCACATGATTGCGACGCACTTGGACACCTTTGGCAGAGAATGGCACCGCTTGGCAGCCGACGGAAATGCTTGGAGAACGATGGCACCGCTTGGCAGCGGACGGCAATGCTTGGCAGAGGATGGCAAAGCATGGCGCATGATGGCAACGTGCATGGCAGGCCTCGGCGGAGAATGACTCCGCTTGGCAGGCGACGGAAATGCTTGGAGAACGATGGCACCGCCCGGCAGAGGATGGCAAAGCATGGTACATGATGGCGACGCACTTGGCAACCTTTGACAGAGAATGGCACCGCTTCTCAGTGGGCGGCAATGCTTGGCAGAGGATGGCAAAGCATGGCACATGATGGCAACGTGAATGGCAGGCCTCGGCGGAGAATGACTCCGCTTGGCAGTGGACGGCAACGCTTGGCAGAGGATGGCAGAGCATGGCAAATGATGGCGACGGCCTTGGACACCTTTGGCAGAGAATGGCACCGCTTGGCAGTGGACGGCAACGCTTGGCAGAGGATGGCAGAGCATGGCACATGATTGCGACGCACTTGGACACCTTTGGCAGAGAATGGCACCGCTTGGCAGCCGACGGCAATGCTTGGCAGAGGACGGCAAAGCATGGCACATGATGGCAACGTGCATGGCAGTCCTCGGCGGAGAATGACTCCGCTTGGCAGGCGACGGAAATGCCTGGCAGTGGACGGCAACGCTTGGCAGAGGATGGCAAAGCACCTTTGGCAGAGAATGGCACCGCTTGGCAGCCGACGCAAATGCTTGGAGAACGATGGCACCGCTTGGCATTGGACGGCAACGCTTGGCAGTGGATGGCAGAGCATGGCGCATGATGGCAACGTGCATGGCAGGCCTTGGCGGAGAATGACTCCGCTTGGCAGCCGACGGAAATGCTTGGAGAACGATGGCACCGCCCGGCAGAGGATGGCAAAGCATGGTACATGATGGCGACGCACTTGGCAATCTTTGGCAGAGAATGGCACCGCTTGGTAGTGGACGGCAACGCTTGGCAGTGGACGGCAACGCTTGGCAGAGGATGGCAGAGCATGGCGCATGATGGCAACGTGCATGGCAGGCCTCGGCGGAGAATGACTCCTCTTGGCAGCCGACGGAAATGCTTGGAGAACGATGGCACCGCCCGGCAGAGGATGGCAAAGCATGGTACATGATGGCGACGCACTTGGCAACTTTGGCAGAGAATGACACCGCTTGGCAGTGGACGGCAACACTTGGCAAAGGATGGCAGAGCATGGCACATAATGGCAACGTGCATGGCAGGCCTCGGCGGAGAATGACACTGCTTGGCAGCCGACGGAGATGCTTGGAGAACGATGGCACCGCCCGGCAGAGGATGGCAAAGCATGGTACATAATGGCGACGCGCTTGGCAACGTTTGGCAGAGAATGGCACCGCTTGGCAGTGGTCGGCAATGCTTGGCAGAGGATGGCAAGGCATGGCGCATGATGGCAACGCGCATGGCAGGCCTCGGCGGAGAATGATTCCGCTTGGCAGCCGACGGAAATGCCTGGCAGTGGACGGCAACGCTTGGCAGAGAATGGCAAAGCATGGCACATGATGGCGACGCACTTGGAGACCTTTGGCAGAGAATGGCACCGCTTGGCAGCCGATGGAAATGCTTGGAGAACGATGGCACCGCTTGGCAGTGGACGGCAACGCTTGGCAGAGAATGGCCGAGCATGGCACATGATGGCAACGTGCATGGCAGGCCTCGGCGGAGAATGACACCGCTTGGCAGCCGACGGAAATGCCTGGAGAACGATGGCACCGCCCGGCAGAGGATGGCAAAGCAAGGTAACACATGGCGACGCACTTGGCAATCTTTGGCAGAGAATGGCACCGCTTGGCAGTGGACGGCAACGCTTGGCAGAGGATGGCAAAGCATGGCACATGATGGCGACGCACTTGGACACCTTTGGCAGAGAATGGCACCGCTTGGCAGTGGACGGCAACGCCTGGCAGAGGATGGCAGAGCATGGCAAATGATGGCGACGCCCTTGGACACCTTTGGCAGAGAATGGCACCGCTTGGCAGTGGACGGCAACGCTTGGCAGAGGATGGCAGAGCATGGCAAATGATGGCGACGCCCTTGGACACCTTTGGCAGAGAATGGCACCGCTTGGCAGCCGAAGAAAATGCTCGGAGAACGATGGCACCGCTTGGCAGTGGACGGCAACGCTTGGCAGAGGATGGCAGAGCATGGCAAATGATGGCGACGCCCTTGGACACCTTTGGCAGAGAATGGCACCGCTTGGCAGTGGACGGCAACGCTTGGCAGAGGATGGCAGAGCATGGCACATGATGGCGACGCACTTGGACACCTTTGGCAGAGAATGGCACCGCTTGGCAGCCAACAGAAATGCTTGGAGAACGATGGCACCGCTTGGCAGTGGACGGCAACGCTTGGCAGCGGATGGCAGAGCACGGCGCATGATGGCAACGTGCATGGCAGGCCTCGGCGGAGAATGACTCCGCTTGGAAGCCGACGGAAATGCTTGGAGAACGATAGCACCGCCCGGCAGAGGATGGCAAAGCATGGTACATGATGGCGACGCACTTGGACACCTTTGGCAGAGAATGGCACCGCTTGGCATTCGACGGAAATGCTTGGAGAACGATGGCACCGCTTGGCAGTGGACGGCAACGCTTGGCAGCGGATGGCAGAGCATGGCAAATGATGGCGACGCCCTTGGACACCTTTGGAAGAGAATGGCACCGCTTGGCAGCCGAAGAAAATGCTTGGAGAACGATGGCACCGCTTGGCAGTGGACGGCAACGCTTGGCAGAGGATGGCAGAGCATGGCACTATGATGGCGACCGCACTTATGGCAATAACTGGCAAAAAAAGGGA
>JABANP010000928.1:0-11708 GCA_013115135.1 Perkinsus olseni
TGAAGCTGACTATATAATATATAGATTGATGCCAGCCAACTAAAGCTGACTATATAATATATAGATTGATGCCAGCCAACTAAAGCTGACTATATAATATATAGTTTGATGCCGCCAACTAAAGCTGACTACCTAAGTCAGAGAAAACGCGCCAGCCAACTGAAGCTGACTATATAATACATAGATTGATGGCAGCCAACTAAAGCTGACTGTATACTAAATAAATTGATGCCAGCCAACTAAAGCTGACTATATAATATATAGATTGACGCCAGCCAACTAAAGCTGACTACCTAAGTCAGAGAAAACGCGCCAGCCAACTGAAACTGACTATATAATACATAGATTGATGCCAGCCAACTAAAGCTGACTGTATACTAAATAAATTGATGCCAGCCAACTAAAGCTGACTTTATAATATATAGATTGACGCCAGCCAACTAAAGCTGACTACATAATATAGATTGATGCCAGCCAACTAAAGCTGACTACCTAAATCAGAGAAAACGCGCCAGCCAACTAAAGCTGACTATATAAAATATAGGTTGATGAAAGCCAACTAAAGCTGACTATACAATTCGGAAACATGCTCGACAACTGAAGCTGACTATGTACTATAGATTGACGCCAGCCAACTGAAGCTGACTAGATCCCTAACCGCAAGAAATCTGATTAGAACCCGCAATATTCCATCGCAATACTACTATATCATCCCCAATACCCCGCAATCTCGCCTGCCCTGTAGTACTTAATCCTTTCTTTTATCTAGTAATCTGGATATTATTATAATCTCGTACGTACCTGATTCCCACGCTCCGAAGGTTAGCAGACAGGCAGAGAAGAGCTTGAGGTCTTGAAGTTGAAAGATCGATTAGTAGGGCGAGCGCGTGTCACGGCGCATGTAGGGCCTGCGGTTGGTGCTGCGCACCGCGCTCTCTCTAGGAAGGGCTCCTTGTTGAAACCCAACCTAACTTTTATGAATATGCTGACGACCGCTCCGCTGCACGCAGTAACATAGCGGACTGAGCTATGTGTATGCGTGCCGCAGCTGCGGATTACTCCCGAATCATCGAATTATGAGTATGAGTTATTTGATGATATCCCATTCGTAATTAGTATCACTGTCATTTCCTAACGGTTAACTCCGTAATCAATGACGCCCTTAAGTTAACACTGGGAATACTCGACCTTGAGCCACGAGACACCGCAGGCCGAGGTGCGCCACACCTATGCTCAAACTTGGAGCGAGGCTTCCGGCAAAACAATCGGCTACCCACAACTCTCACGTGTCGGGACGGGACGCTCGTGTCGGGCTACCCCACATATAACTATCAGTCCATGTCGGGACGCTCGGCTCTGTTGAATGGGGTCCATTGTTAAGGGCGCGTTTCACGGCCGCTAAGAGAGTCGTCCTCTTTCACCTCCCGTAGGCTTAGCTCGTCATCGAGGTGTGGAAGTGTTAACACAAGACTAAACCCAACTTGCCGGACGCGACAGTTAGCCAGCTGGAGATGACTTACTGGCGGTGGAATCAGGCCTGCTTCAACGCCCCTGCCGAGTCGTCGTGAGTATCAGGATCCTATGTCGTTCGAGTGACTGCCACTCAGTGACGAATCGACCACATCGATCAACACGTCGAATGCGAGTAGTGATATACACTCGTAATACAGCTTTCTCATAGACACGCAGATTGTGCACTCTGCATTGCAAAATACATCTCATAGAACGTGAGTGATAAGTCGGGCTTACTATGATTGTGTGCCATGTTTTGACTGTTAATAACCGCGTCTGTTTTTTCAGGAACGTTACATAGGCATCGTTGCCTCGAGCCGTACACGGTACATAACTCGTACACGGCAGTCATCGTGGAGCTGGCACGCCGTGCGCAATGTAAAATTTCAGCGAAAAGGACTAGGAAGCAGATGAACCTTTTATCATAAAAGCAACCAAGAGCAAGGGTAAAATATGTAGATAATAGTTGCAAATAGATAGATCGCAGTAGACGTGAGCACAGGTCCTTTAAGATCATTTTAAAGATGGAGAATAGGATGGTTTAGTTGCACAATCAGCCATGCAGAACGGGAGCTCGCAGTGTTTGACGGATATGACTAGAGGGTCCGGAAACCGAATGCAAGTTCTTGAAGAGCAGGAATCATTGCAAAGGATTTGACGTTCTTAACCTCAGAATAGCATGGGTTACCAGATTAAAGCGACACCACGGTTTTACAGTTAAGCTCAGGTGTGTACCGTCACCTTGGATCAGGCAGTTAACCGCAGAATAAAGAGTCAACCACAGCGTAGCAGAAGTACCTCGGAGATACGCGCAAACCTCAGACTTACAGCCGGATCTAGGATTTGACTAATTTCCCGCACCGATCTCCTCATCCGCAAGTTGCCCTTCCAGAGGCTTGTTCGCGAGGTCGCCCAGGACTTCAAGACCGATCTGAGGTTCCAGAGCAGCGCGGTCATGGCCCTCCAAGAGGCTGCTGAGGCCTACCTGGTTGGTCTCTTCGAAGACACCAACCTGTGCGCGATCCACGCCAAGCGTGTCACTATCATGCCCAAGGACATGCAGCTTGCCAGGAGGATCCGTGGTGAGAGATCGTAAGGTCTCTGTAGCCTAGTAATACTCGGCCAATATCATCTCATTTCAAGGCGTTATTTAACGCCATCTTTGGCTTATTCCCTCGATACTTGCTGAGGATCAGAGGAGGGGTGGTGTCTTCATAATACTAGTTGATGATAGCGCCTCGGACGTAGGCTATCGGTACCGACTAGGAGTGATTCTCTAAATGTCAAAATGCCCGCAAGGTGATTTTCCTGTTTTTTCATCAGAATCACTGCGGGACGCCTCTTGTTGAGAAGTCTATTTTTCTTTATCTCTTCACTAGTGTAAGTTCCACAAGCTAAACAATGTCTGGAAAGGGTAAAGGTGGTCGTGGCAAGGCTGGCAAGAAAACCGGCACTGGAGCCAAGTCTCGCTCAGCCAAGGCTGGCTTGCAGTTCCCTGTGGGTCGTATCGCGAGGTATCTCAAGAAGGGTCGTTACGCCAAACGTGTGGGCTCCGGAGCTCCCGTATACTTGGCTGCTGTTCTGGAGTACCTCGTCGCGGAGATTCTCGAGCTTGCGGGCAACGCTGCGCGTGACCACAAGAAAACGAGAATCATCCCTCGCCACATCCAGCTGGCTGTCCGCAACGACGAGGAACTGAACAAGTTCCTTGCTGGTGTGACCCTCGCGAGCGGTGGCGTCTTGCCCAACATCCACACCACCCTTCTGCCTAAGAAGAGCAAAGGCAAGAGCTTCACCGCTTCTCAGGAAATGTAGATAGAGCCACTGTGTTCTACTACGTGAGGCTCATCAATTCCAAGGCGTTATTTGGCGCCATCTATACTTGCTTGAAATTTCTTGCACGCGATGGATACAGAGTTGACAATGTTCCATCCATTCGTTTAGTTCTTGAGGAATCAAATGCTATGGGCATTGACTAGTTTGTTCTCTCAGAGGTATTTTGCGGTATTTGCATCAGAACCGTCTGAGTTGCACGAGACGTAGCGGGGGCTAATTTCTGTATCTCACGTATTACAAAGCATAGTATCCGCATATGGCTCCTAAAACCGGTTCCGCTACCAAGCCTGCTGCTGACAAGAAACGCAGATCCGCTAGGAAGGAGACTTTCAACAGCTACATCTTCAAGGTGTTGAAGCAAGTCCACCCTAAGACTGGAATCTCCAAGAAGAGTATGATGATCATGAACTCCTTGGTGAGCGACACCTTTGACCGGATTGTGTCTGAGGCTGGTCGTCTTTGCAAGTATAGCAACAAGGGAACCCTTTCTAGCCGCGAAATCCAGACTGCGATTCGCCTGGTCTTGCCGGGTGAGCTGGCCAAGCATGCCGTCAGTGAGGGGACCAAGGCTGTGACTAAGTTCACTTCCGCCTAAGGGTACGGTCATCACTGGAGAGCTGCCTGGGTAATCTAGTTGGCTCGAAACAATTTCAAGGCGTTTCTCAACGCCATCTTTCTTTGTGCAAGGAAAAGATGTTGTTTCATAGTGTATATCTGTATTTTACCATTTTTGTTTCAGAAAGTGCAACCTATGCTATCCGGGCTAACAGCGCTTTCAGAACATCTTATCGTCGTCTCAATATCCGTAATGACAGTAAAGTCTAGCACCAAATCTGCGGCTCATCCGAACTACTCTGCCATGGTCAAGCAGGCCCTGACCACGTGCAAGGGGTTTCAGAAAATGAGCCGCCAAGCCATCCTCAGCTTCATCAAGCAAAACTACGGTGTCGAGAACAAAACGGCCCTGAACAAGGCCTTGAAGGGACTCGTGGATGCCGGCCACGTCAGCCAAGCGAAAGCTTCGTACAAACTGGCTGCTGGGCAGAGGGTTGCTGAGAAGAAGCCAGCTCCGGCGAAGAAATCTAAGCCTGCAGCTGCCAAGAAGAAGGCCTCTGCAAAGAAGACTTCGGCTAAGAAGCCTGCTAGGAAACCGGCTGCATCGAAAACCAAGAAGGCCACTGCCACCAAGAAGGCCTCTACTCGCAAAGCTGCCGCGAAGAAGCCTTCGGCCAAAAAGCCCGCGGCGAAGCGGACTTCGAAGAAGTAAGCCATCTTGGAGATATCTTCTCGTAACTTCAAAAATATTACAAGGCGTTTTTCGACGCCATCATTGTCGATCGAATTCTCATCAATATCGTCATCCGTACGGGTCCAAAATATGCTGTCGAAGCCTTTTTCCGCTTTTTTTATCAGAATAGTCGGATCCAACCACCAGACAAGATATGGAATGTTTTGGATAAGTTGAACTAACCCACAGCTATTCTTAACACATCATGTCTGGCAGAGGCAAAGGCGGTAAAGGTCTTGGAAAGGGCGGTGCCAAGCGTCATCGCAAAGTTCTCCGCGATAACATTCAGGGCATCACCAAGCCCGCAATCCGAAGACTTGCTCGTCGTGGTGGCGTGAAGCGTATCTCTGGCCTCATTTACGAGGAGACCAGAGGTGTTCTCAAGGTCTTCCTCGAGAGCGTCATCAAGGATACCGTCACATACACTGAGCACGCTCGTAGAAAGACGGTCACTGCCCTCGATGTTGTCTATGCTCTGAAGGTAGAACATTTAATGCTGAGGTGAGTGCGGAAACGTGAGGTGAATGCGTAGCGATGAGGTCTAGCTGGTGGAATGAGGTACGGGCGGTAGTGCAAGGTGTCCCTTGAATAATGTATGTCAGATGAGTATTCCGAGGTCGTTACCCTCTATTCTGAGGTGGTGTTTTCCCCTGAGTCAAGGTCTCCGAAGAGTGCCGAAATGCCACAAAGCGATCGTAGTCCCGTCAATTGAACTGAGAGAACTGAGCGAAACTCACCATTGTTGAAACCGAGAAACGACATGAGCCCACCGCTCTATCAGTTGATAGTATCAACTAATAGTTGACAACTATGCTCATGTGATAATGTAGTCAATTGAGATTAAGTTACAGCGCGATACTCAGGCGCCTGCTACATTACTAATGCATTCCGTATTTCACAGAGTGGGAAACGGCACTGATTCACAGTAAGTCATTAAAATCTTCCCAGGAGGCGCTCGAAGATGACTCATCAGTTTCCGGACCGTTCGCGTCAGCGGGAGAGGACGCGAACGTGATCCGCCTTGCAACCCGCCGGTCTCGCTCATCCTCTGCCACTCTCTCAGGAAAGACGTCCATTGGCGAGCTTGAAGTTGGAAGCGGAACAACGACAGTGCTTGCGACTGATCCACTGAAGGTTTCCCAGTTCTCAACCGAGTCTTGAGATGAGAAAGTTTCCCAGTTTCCACGAGTGTCTTGTGATGAATATCTTCCACCGTTCTCAACCGAAGTGGACGGCACCTCCTCCCCCGCTCTGCCAGTGTCATCTCCCCCTTCGACGGTGACTGGTCCCTCTTCGCTGAATGATTCCCACTCCGTCTCGCTCGTCGAATCTGACACAGAAACCTGACTAAACCCAGTAATACTTCGCTTCTTCGGTTACCTCTCGCGGCATTCGTTTCATCAATAACCGCATCACTGAAACTTTCCCAACCGGCATCGGAGCCCTCCGATTCGGAAGGACTGTCACGCTCTTCTCTGTCATTCCGTGGCATTGACGGTGAAGACGGTTAATGAGATGAAGATGCAGGGACGGATACTCCTGAGTAGGTACGCTCCAAAGGGCCTCGCTTCTTGGTGGATCTTCGCCCACGCCGTATGGTGGGCAGTTTGTGTTGCCCAGGAGCGAACCTTGAATAGTAGAATCTCCAACGAGACTTAGACCCGATCGCGCCCACGTTACCTTAGCTTAGTTTTAACAGCGGCTTCTGCACAATAGCCGTGTTTACACAGTGACCAGTCTCTATTTTCCTTACACGTGCACGATACGTCAACATCCTGTGTATTGCTGGAAAATACGGTCACCAAATGATAACAGTAAAATCGCTGTAGGACATCATGCACTCGTAGCTGATCAGAATCTGATACGGGCGCTTTTATACATTTATTCGCTGCGGATTCTGGCGTAAAGAGCGATTGTCCAGGACAAACCGGAAGACCTGGAAAACCCGTTCCCGCCATATTACCCTCGCCGAATTCACCCAGTAGGGCAGCGTCGAGATACTGGTTAATTCGAGTGGCTGCGAACGACGTAGCCCCCGAACTCCCAAAATTGTGCCCAGTGAACAGGAAACACTGCGTTTCCTCCGAGATGTCAATTCTGCTGGATACCAGATTAGTTACCTTGAGAGCGCATGGACCAAGAACACTTTTCAGGTAATCCTTAGGTTGCCAGATAAGTTTACCTCCCTGAAATCTTTACGACCAAAGATATCTGTTCCCTGCTGCTGCATCTCTGGGTGATACTCTCGCATGATTACAGGTGTTGGCCTGCTGATGAAGCATTGTGGGCTCGATTTCTTCATAGATCTCATTATCTATACAAAATACCATTTCTCAGTGGTTTTGTCTGTGCTAATGGCTTTGGGGCCCACAGCCTGGGCCAAACCCCTTGGCCTACCAAGATGGCTTCTCTCACGAACATACCAACATCGAAGCTTTCGCCATCGAGCGCCTTGGACATGATCGAGTTCACAGCCTCTACGATATTGTTCACCACCTGAATAACATTGCACAGCTAATCTCTTCGAGCAAATCGGAGATTCACGACTTCACCTGGTTTCCTCGCAATCCCTCTGCAGTGATGGCTATGTTCGGATATCCGTAGCGATCAGTATTCAAGGTGGCTTCAAGATATTGCCCGGCATCGGCGGAAGCGGCACGTGCCTCATCCACTAAGGCGTCTGCTAGGAGATGGTAGAGGTCATCGTTGGTTGAGATGTGAAGGGGGAATATGCAACGCTCGACCTGAATGGCATATCAGCGTCAAGATATGAAACGGCATCTCTCTGCAGCACTACCAGCTCAAACGCCGCTCCAAGCCTCTTTTTGTTGTCTCTCAAATTCTTCGAGAAGTGGTAGAAACAACGAGCTGAAATGGCGAAAAAGTGTAGTTTCGGTGTGATGGTCACGGTTTCATCATGGAACTTCCATATGCTGTAGGTAGTACCATTTCGCACGCCAGGCAGATTTTCCTCGCAAGCACTGATTGCCCCTTGATGCGCATCGTGAACGCAAAGGTTGATGACATCCTCAAGTGCCTTTTCACTGTCGGACAGGGCATTTACGAGCTCGTCTAGTTTTTTAAGCATGAAGTCATATACCGCAGCCGTTTCCTCCGCCACAATGGCCCAGAGGAAAGGCACGAAGGAATGAGTATACTTCTTCTTTCTTGCGTCGTACCTACGCCCAAGACTTTGGATTGTTCCCAACTCTCGGGCGTCGTTATGCATATCTAGAAGCCCATTATCGCGACGAAATCATAGGCCAAGGAGGCATTCCCAAGGAGAAGCTCATCTTACCGTGTTCGCGAGCTCCCCATCCAAACAACTTTGGGCTTTCCGCGTATAACCTTTTGTTGCGTGTCCATATACAAAGGGAAACCTCTAGGGCATGAGTCCAGGTACCACTTAAGCGATATCAGCATATCTACACGACACAGTCAAGGCAATACGCGGCATATAACCTCACGCTACCTGTACTGCTCAAAGCGCAAGCAAAATCCCGAGATTCAAAATTTGTTTCGAGATGGACGATCTTGCTCGGCAGCGGGTTGTTATTCTTCACACTCTGGATCACTGCAGGCGTTATCCGGTGTTCGGCAAACTCATTGTCCAATTCGAACAAATTAGCGATCCGTGGAATTCCATCTCGTCGAGTTCTCAGAGACGAGATCAGATTTTGAACCTACCAACTGGAAATGAACTGAATGACAAAATATTCACGATATTACTCTTGTTTTAGTCAAGCGATCTGCGAACTCTGGATACTCTTCCAAAGCATGTGCCAAGACGTGTGAGGCATTTTCTCCACGAGAAGCAGCATCCAGGATATACTGCTCAATATGCGGGGGGAATCTCACGCGCTTCAAGTTTCTCGGCTCTCCTGTATGGTCGCCTGGGAACAAGACTCACTGGAAAAAAATCCATAAAATGCGTCCCATTATGGGCCGTTCTTTCAATAACAATGCGGCTAACACATAATCTATATCACCTGAAATCGATATCTTCATCTGGGCTCCGTCCTTGACTATGCGAATTTTTCTATCGCAGCCTTCATGTTCGGCACATTCCCATCTCATCTCGTTCTGGTTACTCGGACCGTACTGCTGCTTGCAAGTAAAGTTGGGTCTGTAGTGAACCAAAGCCATCCAAAACGGGTCTGCACTCTCGGACTGTATGTCATATGTCATGACATGCTGCCACTCGCGCCTTGGGTAATACATATCCGAGGAGAGGTTTTGGACAAGGAAAACTAGGAGTGCAATGTAGAGCACCGACCGTTCGGAAGGAGTGAACGTGAGCCATGTTACGTGTGCAGTACGAATGTCGCCATAGTGGCATGTATTACATAGTCAAGGGCAATGATTGCCATTGACTATGTAATACAGAATGGAACAATCTCAGAGCCTTCGCGATTTTACTTTGAGTCAAAGGGCCACTGTGCTATCCTAGGAGATGTAATTGACGCCGTCAATTCCATGAGGCTTACATCTCTCCGCGACTAGCAGAGACCAGTATCCGAAATACGAAGATTGAGCTCATTACAGTACAACCCTTGAAAGGCGTGGAGTCGTGACGCGAGCAGTTACTGATTTCCTCTTAATTGACTCATTGAACGCAAGATAGTCAACACGTTGATGAAAGACGAAGCGAGTCAGAATTCCATGAGATTCGCATCATGAGGATATAGAATCGATTAAATAAGGAAGATAAAGTAAGATCTCTCACAATCAGAACGGAAACACAACTATCATCATGTAGCCAGGTAATATCTGGCAGCCTGCCGGGGGTAATACACCGCGCGATCCACCAAGGACACCAACAATCAACTGGGTGAGGTGGAGGACCAAGCTTGTCCAGATGCTTTCTTAGCAGCTTGAATCCTCCGAGACTGCCTGGTTGGTGTCATGAGAGGATTTTTTTTGGCACCAGTAGTAGACTCCGTACGATTAGATTCACTAGTAGCAACCTTCGAGCTTTCTTTGTGGTCATCGAACCTGGGCAGGCTACGCCACACCAGTGGCAGAGTCTTACGCTCTCCCACTTCGGAGCTCAAGTGAGCTTCTTTCGCATCCTGAAACTTTGACGTAACTCCGAATACCCGCTCTTTCATAGGGTTCAAAGCAATATGGTAAGGTTTCGGATTCCCGGGGTAAACGACAGTGATCGACTTCGAGCACTGTGACGTGTTGATGAAACGGATTCCCCGACTCCCATTCTTCTCGACGGTTCCAATTCGCACCGGCCCGAGCGATATTTCGTTACCCTGAAGTGGAACTAGATCATGAACCACGAAAGGTGGTGCGAGTCGACATGACAACGTGGAATTCCGATCGAAATATAATATATTTATATGGTACGTGCTTAGCGCTTACTACCAGTAGCACACCTGTAGCGGTGTTGTTCTTCTCACTGTGCGGCGTAGGCCCAGAAGACACGGGATCCAGAGGCTTCGTCGTGCTGCTCTCCGCCTGTCTCTTGAGAGATTGAATGTGCGTCTCCAGCTTAGCTATAACTGCGTCCTGAAACGATACGCAATGCGTTCTGGTACGATGAATTCACCAGACTGAGCGGACATAGCCAGACACTAGTAGTCTACCCTCTGCGCAATTTTCTCGTCATAGTCCTTCTTTATGTGATCCATCATCTCACGTTGCTCCTCCTTCGCAGAGTTCTGCGAGAAGACAGCGATTAGCACAAAACCTTGGAATGATTAGCAACCCACAATCGTTCCACGAGCGAAAGACATGACATCAGCCCTCGCTTTCTCCAACATTTCTATTTTGCTCTGAAAAAAAATGATTGGACGAACTGCAGGGAAAGGAGAAGTCCAATGCCCATTACCCGTGCATCGGTAAGCTGCCGTGTGAGCTCAACCTGCGCGTTTTTGGTAACATCATCCGGAATGTCGTCAGTCTGTGTCAAGGCGTGACAACTCTCAGCAGTTGCTGTTTGAGTGGAGGCATCACAACTCTCAGCAGTTGCCGTTTGCGCGGAGGTATCACAACTTTCGGCAGTTGCTGTTTGAGCGAATGCATGACAACTTTCGGCAGTTACTGTTTGAGCGAAGGCATCACAACTTGCAGCTGCCGTTTGAGTGGAGGCATGACAATCATGTCCATTTTTCGATCGCACTGCTGCATTGAAGAGCTCGTCGTGCAGTGAACCGATTCGGTGAGCTTGACCACGGATGATGCTATCCTGCAACAGAAGACATTCCAATGACATGAAGAGGTTTTTCACCTTCCGTTGAACTTCGGAGTTCAATTGCTGAACCTGTGCTCGAAGGTCGATAATCTGCCCGGTTAACTCAAGAATGCGGTCCTGCATTTCATTCTGCACTGCCGCATGATGACGTATCTACGATATACTAATTGTGACTGAACCCCCATGCAAAAGGAATTACCCATTCATTCCGGCCGAGTCTCGCCCTCTGCCGGCGATTCAAGCTGTTATAGTTCATCCCGTGACAAACTTGAGAGAAAAGAGTCAAGGAGCGATGAGCGAAGACACAATCAGTTGTCGCCCGAGTGCTATTCACTAGTACAGGTAAACAAAAGCTCACTTGAGAAGTTCCGAAATCTGTCTGCATGTCTAGGCAAAAGAGTCTTACAGATGAGCAAGATAAACAGTCTTCGACTCTGGGAGCTGAAGAGCAGTGCCAGCCAACTGAAGCTGATTACGTAAATCAGAGAAAACGCGCCAGCCAACTGAAGCTGACTATATAATATATAGATTGACGCCAGCCAACTAAAGCTGACTATATAATATATAGATTGATGCCAGCCAACTAAAGCTGACTATATAATATATAGATTGATGCCAGCCAACTAAAGCTGACTATATAATATATAGTTTGATGCCAGCCCACTAAAGCTGACTACCTAAGTCAGAGAAAACGCGCCAGCCAACTAAAGCTGACTATATAATATATAGATTGATGCCAGCCAACTAAAGCTGACTATATAATATATAGATTGATGCCAGCCAACTAAAGCTGACTATATAATATATAGTTTGATGCCAGCCAACTAAAGCTGACTACCTAAGTCAGAGAAAACGCGCCAGCCAACT
>JABANP010000929.1:0-11672 GCA_013115135.1 Perkinsus olseni
GTCAACGCCGAGGCTCTATCTCCTCTCCCGATGAATGGTTTTCCTGCCGATGTCTCCTTCCGTCCCCACGGGATCTCCTACCATAAGGAGACCTCTACGCTCGGTGTGGTCAATCATGCTTGGGCTCATGGCGGTGAACGCGTGGAGTTTTTTAAAGTTATCTTCGAAGGGCAGCGACCGGCGGCGTTAGAGTACATGAAGTAAGGCGCGATGAGTCGAGCCACCGAACCACGACATTCCTGTCAGGTCCATCGTCTCACCTATGATGGGTCACGGCCAGTTGAATGACTTGCAAATACTCGAGGTCGAGCCTGTTGTGAAGTTCTATGTTACGAAGTGGTGGGGGCATCCGCTGGGGGATGACAATGGTGAGTATCCACCATCCACAGCTAGCACGGTCGAGAGGTGCCTTTTTTAGGTCCCAATGTGTTCGCCAAAGCACGCTTTGTTGGTGGCTTAATCCTAGGCTTGAGTTCTTGCACTATCCTCTATTGCGAAGGAGAGAAGTGCCGGGAGACGGGTGACGCTGTGCCCGGCTACAACGGAATATACATCTCACAGGATAGGTAGGCTACCCTCATCGAGCAGGAGCTCAGCCCCACCCACGAGTTGTTCTCTACTCGCCGTAAGAATTCCTGTTGTTGTCTTCTGTCACGTTAGGGAGTCTCGGAGTTCCCAAGCGTCGATTCAGGTCCAAACTCGCAGCAGTAGTCCTCGGCGACCACGGTCTCAATCTGTTTGATATCCTTCCCAACGGCGACCTCCGCACCATCGGTCATGCCCATGTTGGCTTGCCACTCGATAACATCTACCCCGACATCGAGCGGTCCAGTGCTGGAAAGCAGGTTTTCTACACCGCCGGTATACGGAGGGGTATCGACCTGCTGTATGCTACCGAAAGCCTCGGTATGGCCAACATCACTCGAGAAGATGTGGCCATCCCAACCCACGCCCGACGTGTTATCATTGAGTGGGGCGACGACAACAGCAACCCTTCGTTTTCAGTGGAGGAACTCTTCTCTACTCGAGCTAGGCATAATCTGGGTGCCTGGAGTGTCTTTGCCAAGGCGCCTAAGTCTGACAAGTTCATCATTGGTTCGTTTCTACACTTCTGCACTGACCAACACAAGACACAGCATGGTGGACATCGACTTTGGTAGGTGATAAGCATATTCATGCTTTCAAGTGACTAAACACAGTCATGCAGCCGCTCATCGAGCCGCAGCAGTCGTCATTGACGACTCGTCTGGATACGAATGATAATACAAAAAGCAGGACCCATCTTTCTGCGCCTAAGACCTGCCTGGCGGGTAACAGCGACCGGCAGATAATAAAAAGCCTCAGGGGACCAGAACCCCATGAGTATGCATGCCTGTCGAGGGCACCTACTATGACAATAAAGAGACCCTCAACGACCAGCACGGCTACTACTACCTCCACGTTAGTGCCCTTCTCCTTTTCTCTCTGAGTACCCACATCCGTCTCCAACAAATCATCCGTAAGTTGCAATCTCCAAGGCCCAAGTACCTTCCAGGAGAGTGCGCAAACAAGCAGACCGGCACTACCCAGAGAGGCTGCTCACAATGAGGTCGCTGCTCTTACATTTAGCGCCGCATCACCAAGAGGGCTCATATATCCTGCCCTAGGCCCCAAGCACAGCAAGACTTGGTAATCATTGAAGTCTGGTGTGAGGTGGACCACCTAAAACAACCCCGATCACAAGTTGCTGGTGTTACGGTATGATCCCACGTTGGTTGCATCCTTCGCGGCCCTCATCAACGGGACTTCCCCTATTATCCTAATGGAGGCCGGCTGACCTGGATTCTGGTCAGCTTGGAAGAGGTACATCTAGCAGCACAGTAAGGACCACCTCATGCCAACAGCGCGTTCTCACGTCTTTAATATGACCGTCGAAGTCACCCTTAGGAGTCCGAGCATCAGCCTCCCAAGGCACGGTCCGGTCGTCCCAATGCTCCGCACAGATACTAGACAGCCACTCTCGATCCTCCAACCGATACCTAGCAGGCAGGTCGATAGTCATAACGATACCGATCACCGTGAGCCGCAGCCCGGTGACGACCTACTTCCTCTCCCGGGCATCATCCACCACCAGGAACCGCGCTTTGAGGCATTCAGGCGTAGCCCCGCGATGGTTGTGCATTACAACTTCCACTGCTATCTGCCATAAGAGCAAGCTGAATGGAGAACGGTAAGACAGGCAAGTTGTTGGTACCGTGTAGTTGTTCCAATTGACCCTGATATTCTTGACCTCCTTGTAGGGCTTGCCTCCTACGGTGGTGTAGTAGGGCCCATAGGGGTAGGCCTCCTCAAAATACGGTGCAGCACACGGGAAGAAATCAGCCGATCTGAATGGAAAGCCGTTATCCAACAAAACTTTTCCTCCTCCTCCCCGGAAGCTACGTTGTGAGGTGATGTCCTCGGTCGGCTGTACACGTACCATCGTCACGTAATGGTCGGCACGCTCCGTCGAAGTTAATGCACTGCATCTCGAGAGCGGTCAGCGGATGCCCGCTACCCTGGAAGTGAAGAGCAGTGAGAATCGGGCGGGTAAGGCCAGCGGAGTGCTACCGCCAGATTGGTCGGCTGCTCTTGCTTCAAGCAACCGCCGCAAGTCCTTGTCCAGAGACACCTAAAGGAAATATCAGCTCCGCCATTGGACTCCTAGACAAGGTACTTTGAATCGTAGGACGGCGGTTGTTGTGGTACTAATGTGGCAGCAGCGTTTGAGGCTCCAGTCGCCTCGCAGATTTTATCTTCATTAGGGGAGCACTTGCTGGAGCAGAAGCCATGAGCGTACCAGTCATGCTCGAGAGTAGCTGTACATCGAGTGCCTGAGGGGGGCATCATCCCCGGCGAAAATGAAGATGGTCTATCCCTACCTTCCACCCGGCAACGCTCCGAGCAGGGTATAGCAACGCAAGCTGATATCGGAGAGTTCTCCTCGGCCGTCATTGCGATGCACTCCTCATCACATACTCTCGACAGGCTCCTGAGATGAGGAAGATACTCCCTCTGGCCGAGCAGCAGCGTCCCCACTCGGACAACCTCGGTTTGGAAGGGCGTAGTAGGATCTCAGCCATTGGGGAGAGTTCGCATCGTGTTGCCACTGACGCCGCCCCCTTGATGGCCATTTCTACAGTTCCCCTAGGATGCCGTTGCCAGCAGATGTGGTTGCACAGGAAGGCCGGGTCGTGAACCTCAAGGTCGCCTGCGAAGATGAATCGAATCACTTCTCCGCACCGTGTGTGCCTGCGTACTCTCCTCAGGGTCAGAGGCCCCTGTGATGATGTCGTTAGGGCCGCCGTTGGAGTTGACAGAGAGGAATATGAGTAGCTTGGCAAGCATAACATTGCCTTCTACTTGGTGATTTACCTAAGGCTTGTGAAGGGCTACGACGTCCTGTGTAAGGAGCTCCCTACCGCTGCCGTATATCGGTCACCCAAGGCGGACAACCATCCTCCAGTTCTGGACTGGTGAGACCCCAGTGCTTTGGTCTTCCAGTCCTCACTCTTACGACCAAGCAACTCTAGCTCCGTCGAGGACTAGAGATCGAGTATCACCGCAAGGTCATGTCGAATGTCCTTACCTTGCCCTCCCACAGACTTAGAAGAGAGGAGAGCTGCTGAGAGAGCACACTGACGGAAGGGTCGCCGGCCGACCTCGATGAGGTGCCGGACTGTTGGTAACCTGTGTAGGGCATCATCCCATCATAGCTTTATCCCAACTCTCACCTGGGGGTGCTATCGGCATATGAGGATGTCTTGGATGTATCCTTATGATGCAGTCGCGGATGATACCTCTTTGGTACGGTATCCCCTCCACCCTGCGCACTCTTCCCAGAGACCTTTCTAGGACGCCCACCGAGGCTATGATGATGGTGGTGGCGATGATGCTTACGAGGATGCCACCGCTCGTGCGCTTTTCCCTCACCACCGCCTGCCATTATTGCTCCTTTTTTCTCTCCAGGAGTGTTACCACCCTTACCCCCATTCTGCCCCTCAACATCTACTGTGTTACGAGTCGGTGTAGCGGTCGTGGCCGGCGTCACCTCACTGTGTTCATCAGTAGTGCTAGCGCTATTCTGTGTGCCTGTGCTTTTGGTTGTCGATGGAGCTTCTACAGCCTGCCTCTCGGGTTCGGAAAGCTCGCCGCGTTGAGGTTCCTCATCAACTCCTGCCTGCACTTCACGAGTATCCCTGTCCGCCTCCTGAGCTTCACCATTCTCGCGACCTCGATCACCACCACCACCATCTACACGGGCCTCGTCCGGCCGACTAGAACTCGCACCAGTTAACGCTCTGACTTTCCCTGCTGAACCCGCAGCGTCGTTACCATCCACTCTACCAGGCTGGTTGCCACCTTCTTCCACCCTCCTCGCACGATGAGCATTGCGCTCCTCCTCCTGTTTAGCCTTCTCCGCCCGGAGTGCCTCCATGTCCCTTCTCTCCTCATCACTGTGATTGGTCGTATAATGCACGCTATGCAGGGCCGGATGATACGGTCCTTTGTGCTCGGAGACAGGTACCCCGGACCGTTCGTACTGTAAGGCGTGGGGCGTCCTAGGAGTCGGAAAATTGAAGGCTCCTCCTGTGCTGCTGCTCATGCGATCAAAGATCGATGCTGGCTTCTCGGTTGTGTCTATCCCCCATTGCCCGTCATGCGGCAGCCGTGTGGGCTCCACTTCAACCTCATCATCACTGTTGTTATGATGAGACGATTCATCATCTTCTTTTCCTTGCGGCTCTGTCAGCAGTGGATTCGCCTTGAGGGCCGGGAACCCCGACAGCGTCTCGGCGTTCTTCTCGTCTATTTTCCTCTGCCACTCCTCGTCATGTGTCTCATGATGATTCACAGGATGCCACACCGTCCGGGAATGGCCTTCATCAGAGGCTTCCCCCGACCGCTGGGCTCCAGCGAAGGTGAAGACCGTAACAAGGAGAGATATAAGGAGGGTGTGTAGCGGCAGTATACTTCCACGCATAAGTAAACAGTGAATACTGAGCGAGGATCTACAAATTTTCAACTATGGAAGGCGCCGACCGACGAGAAGGTCGGCGAACCCGTCACGGAGGCGAGATCTCTCAAGCCCGAGGGATCGCTCAGCAGGCCAATTGCAGAACTCAGAAATGATCCTGGAACCGCATTAGACGGGTAAAAATCAATTCCAAAGTCGAACCGACTCACTGAGCGCGGGGTAACAATAATGCGCCGACACCTCAGTCGCGCGCCACGAAATATAGCGCTCGCCTTGAACTTGTCATTTCCGTCAGATTTCTGCCCCGTCTCGAAGCCTGATGTCATCGTCGGGCCCCTCACAGGTCTCTACGCGTCAACGTCGCGTGAGGGTGGCCGGGGTTTTCCCGGTACGAAGTAGAGATCGAACCTGCCATACCCATACGTCCCCCTTGCTGGTGACTCGGTATTGGTTGGGCCCTCCCTTACTACACATCCTCTCACCATCTAATGATTAGATTCTACTCATCTGGGTTTCCGCAATCGCAGTTGTTGGTCCCGGGACTACTTAATCCTCTTTTCACCTTCTTTCTCCCTCATGCCTAGTAGGCTGCCCAGTGTGGCATGCCTCCGTCCTCGCCTTTCCTGGCTGCACGACGTAGTTGTGACGAAGTTCCTCTCAAGAGCCTCCGAGCTGATGATGAAAGATTGATTAACCTCTGTTGTTTTAAGGCTCTATGGTTGGGTCTAACCATATCGGGATCCGCTTGCGCGGGTCGTGTGATGGGCGATAAGCTTTGAGCTTGTAATGCCCAGGCAATAAAGTTTGAATTGAATTGAATTGAATTGAATTGAATTGAATCGTCGGGCGTTTCTATATCTGGACCAGTAGTCATTGTGTAACACAATAGGGAGCAGAGTTGGATGTAACAGGAGAATAAATACAATACTTAATGATTAACAACAGCAGCCACTCTACTAGCGCATATCCTGCGCAGCCACAGCTTGTGTGGAGAGTATCTATGGAGAGCGATGCATCACGCCCCCCAGGCTGGTTAGCATGAAAGAACAACAGTCACTACAGAGAGCATTAAACTGGAATCCCAGTTTTCCTCAGCTTGTTCTTGCACCGTGTAGTTAAGCAGCCTCTCGATGTGAGCTGAACATCAGAAACGACTTGAGGATACAATACCCACAAAGAGTGTTGACTACCGCAATCAAACCATCGACCGTGTTCGCCCAACAGTAAGCGACGCACCCAGAGGCGCGACTCGAGTGGCTGGTTCTTCACAACGGTTCCCAGATCGTAGAAGTAGGTCTCGACCTGAGCCTCACACCATTCCACCGTGATGAACATTATAACATTACCCTCCTCAAGCTGACTCCTGGGCTTAGACAACAGATGATGTGGATCTGGTAGAGTCAGCTGCATACTCAATCCCTGAGAAGTGAGAGAGGCATTGCATTTTCTCACTTGATGCAGAGCAAGGGCTCATCAATGCCGTACACAGTCACAGCAAGTCTATCCGGAAGAACTTCTCGAACAATGTAAGGACCCAGTGATTTGCTCCGACCCAGACCGTCGCGAATCACACGATAAAATGAGAGAACCTTCACTAAGATCATTCTGCAAGTCATCAACGGAAGTACTACTTCGCTGGTTGAGAGCATCGACCGACTTCGCACGGCGCTCAGCAACTTCGGAGCACCAGCCCTCAGTGAATGTATTAACGGCATTCCGGACTCTATCAGTGATGGCCACAGGATCATCAGATGCATGTAAATCATCATGATATCTAAAAGTATCAGTATCCAGCATCACCTCAAGGCTCCCTTTAGTAGATTCACCGTACAGCATCAACTCCGGAGTGAATACCGTTTCACTCCCACTCGTAACATACCGAATCGTAGTATTAATAACTCGTTGCACCAGAGGAATAACTGACAGGTCGGAAGTCAACAAGCGCTCCAAATGACGCTTGAGCGCCCTTACAATGACTTCGATTTGCCCTTGACTCTGAGGGGTAATGCCACTGGAAGGTACGAAGCTGATCTGAAGCTTCGCGTACAGGAGCCTCAGCACTTTGCTGCAGAAAGAGTGGCCTCTATCTGACCTAACAATCAGAGGTACTCCATACCGGAGTACCCACCGATCGAGCAGTAAACGCACTACCGTAGGAACAGTCTGGTCCGACGCCACAGCCAATTCGGTATAATTACTGCAGCCATCGACCATTAGTAGGACCGAGCAACCGTGGAGAACAGTGCCAGAGCTCGGATCAGTATAAGTCCAACCACTCACAGGCCCTGCAAAAATCAATGTATAACACTTCAAAACGCCTTGTAGCAACCGACTCCCGGTAGCCACTACCTGGCGTATGCCTGGCGCGCTCTCTGTCGCAACCAAGGCAGTGCCTGGTAAATGCTTCACAATCCGACAGCATCCCAGGCCAATACACCCATCTGCTCAGACGATTCTTCATTTGAAGCGGCACCAGATGACCTACAGCATCATGCGCAAGTTGAAGTAGGCGATCCCGGAGTTCGTATTCGCCGATGTCAGCCGGCACATACACCCTCCAGCCAATCTTCAGCTTGACCAGCACGTACTCGCAGTCATCCTTCTGAACAACTTCGAAGCGATTAAGGAGAGACCTAGGCACACCAGTGTGCAACAAGCTAAGGATCTCAACGCCGTTCCAAGAAGTTCGATCCTTACCGATTAGAGCTCTTGATTGAGCAGTAACCCGCTGTAGGAATTCGCCCCCAGCCCAGTGCTAGGGGAGTAAGGAACTGGGCTCATCCGAAGCAGTAGTTGCCAGGACTTCAAAGGACTCGGAGTCGTCACCATCCACAGCTGAAATCAGATTATTCAATCCCAAAGATGATAGGGTTCGAGAATAACCATCAGCCACAACATTTTTCAACACCCGCGATATGATTGAGACTCACATCAATCTTCAGAGTATCTTGCCAGTCTAAGAGGATGTCCCGGACCGTCGCTACCAGCCTCCTCACTGCTAAGCGCTCCATGCCCTTAACACCCTGACAACCATGCTTAAGCCAGGCGAGACAAGAAGAAGAGTCTAACAAGCATACCACCTTTTTGATCCTTTTATATATATCGGATCGTACAACAGCGTCGGCAGCAACCAGGGCTACATAGCAAGCAAAATAGTTCTCGCCGATTCACGTGCCAAGCACTACCATGAATCCTAGGGTTCCAGGGCATGGCAACTGCCCTGAGCTTGATCCCTTTCAAGGTGGTAATGACATAGCCGTAACCTTCGAGACTAGCATCACTGGCCACAACGAGAGTGTGCTCTAGCTCACCAATGGAAGAGTGTACACAATCCGACGATGCCTCACTATCTTGTTGCAAGCAGCCGACGATACGATTCATAAGCTTCACCTCGGCAGCAATAAACTGCAGAGGGACCTTCCATTTGCCGATGGGTTCCACCTTAGAGGCATATCTTGCTAGCAGAGAGCATAGACAGCTTCTTACCGGATGCACATATGGGGGGTTAGAAGCACGGTATGCCAATGAAAGCCGCTAGCTGACTCCTCGTGAGCGGATCCTTGATAGCAAAGTCACTCACAAACCGCCGCTTCTCCGGTGATTTGCAAATGCAATGCATCTGAAGGGCACCACAGTGAACACGAAGCAGAACCCCCAGGCATAGTTCCCACTCTGAGAGCATTTTTACTCGAGCAATCTCATCGGCAGAATCTGATAATACTCGAGTTTTTCTCCAGTGGCAACATAAGACCTATGCGATTACCAATCGCACTTAGAATAGGGATGATCTTAGCCGCTTCGTTAACCGACGAACATATCTGAATATCGTCATAAAAAAGAAACAGCAGTATATGCCTGAGCCAGCTCAGGCGCATACGCTCAAAGACTCGACGCAGCCACGCCACTCCATTTTTCTAGAATGGCAGGGCCGCACAAAAGACCGAACGCCAAACGGCGGCATTTATAGAAACGCCGGTTACATAATATAAAGATAAAGGGTAAAGTCCATGCCATCACAAGATCTGGATTTATTGGTCTCGTCATTGTCAAGAGCCAATAGTAGCCAGTCGAAACCTATAAAAGGCTCGATGGATATCCATGGATATCAGTACCCGATTAGCAGTACCGAGCTTCAGAGTAGAATCACTCGGACCATCGTTTCTGGTTGAAGACAGCCTATCAGGACCACAGAAATTCACCCGCAAACCCGTCAGTAAATCAGTAGTAGTCCTACCGCCATAGGAAGCACTATAACTGCCAGTATTAGTGAACTTCTTATTGAGTTGCACTGCATCTATGACAGGTCTCGTCTTGTGAAGCTTGACGTCTTCTCATAGACATCTCCTTCAACTGTAGATGAAGTACTAGAAGTAACTGGAAAGCAGATAACGGTGAGATGCCAGGGTTCCTTCCGAACCTCACTCTCATCAACCTCCTCCCGACCGTGATCTTCACAGAACTGACTAACAGCTTGGTCATATTGTTGACGCTGAACTTCAGGCACATTTCCGATATATATCATAACCATAATCATAGACTGAAGGAGAAGCAGTCTTGTCATCGGTAAAAGCAACACCAGGGGCACAGGATGAATCAACAGCCATCTCACAGCAGTACTTCTGGTCTGGATGATCACGAGCCTCCTTATCATCCAGCTTACGCAACCTCATCAGAAAGCCTTCAGCCGAAGGACCCTTCGTCCATTCAGCCGACAGCGTACCCTCTATGACCTCATCTAGTTTATCCCAATCACGGCACCCTCAGGTGGCACCGTCAGCTGCTTCGCAGTTTCATGATTCAAGAGTAAATCACTCTCTGAGAAGGAGCTTCGGGACAACACCGCATTTCACTACATGAAACCATTGCCCAGCGTAACCAATGCCTCGGCAGTTCGCGTGAACTTGTGAACCTCACCGCCAATACCAGAGAAAAGTAGGTCTAATGCTTCGAGTGAGCAGATCCATGATGTTCAACGAATCCAGAGGTAATAAAGGTTAAGCTGGCTACCACTACTCACAGCAGACTCTAACCTTAATGAGGGGCTGGAAGCATTAGGGCGTAGCTTCCCCTCAACTACATTGATGTTAGCGCAAATCAAATCCGCTGATGACCCGAAACCGATGAGTCGCTAGCAGGGGCACTACCTAACGTGACTGCAACAGTGGCATCATCATGGGTATCACTAGATTCACTATCATGAGGCCGAAGAGGGTTGCGCTATTAAAATGGTCATCTTCAGGAACATCATTACCGGACCCCGCAGTAACCACAGATGTTGTTGGAGATGTCTTCGTACCCTGAAGCCTTGGGGATCGACGAGGTCGGATGTGAGCAAACTTACAATTCGCACCATGCTGCGGCTTCCTGTTTCAAAGAAGTCGAAGCAGTACTCTGCTCTTTTTCCTGGCTTCGATCCGCTACTCTTGTTCCCACCCAACGTGCCCGAAGTAAGATGAACTCGCAGGTGGCGAACGTTGGAGTTGAGGGTGATGACGAACTGCCAGAGGGTCTTGGACTGAGAATCCTTATCAGGAAGAAAGTAACCCTAGCTTTTCCCACCTCTGACGAAAAAGCATTATTCTTCTGCCCATGCTTCCGGGTAGTATCACGACCGTTCTTCGTATCCTTGGACGGAACAGTACCATGAGCAGCAGAACCTGCAGTACCAAGTAACTCGTCCAAAAGTTAACGGACTATACACCTTGGCCATATCTTCCAAAATCTGGTCGAACTGGTTCAAATCGGTGAGTCTCCATCAAATCTGGGAAGTACTGAGACTTGATTGCTGAATCCCTAAAGAACGGGAAGCTGTCAGACAGCTGATGAGCTTATCACGTCGCAGACTCCAACCGTCTGAACTACCCAAATCAATATGTAACACTTGAGCAGCCCTGGAGTCGTTCTTCACTACAAAGCGACTCCAAACAGCTCATTAGGCTCCAAATCAACCCAATGCTTGAGCAAAAGACTACTATCAGCCTCAGCAAAAGTCCTGCTCAAGGCGTTCATAAACTTCTTTAAGAACATCATGACAGCCTGACAACCAAATCTGAACACCCTTACATCTTTTTCTCAGCTTCTGTATCACCTTCCTCCGGAACATCAATACCAGTCCACAAGGTAAGAGTTGGGAGATGATTAAAGCATATCTCCTGTAAGGCAGAAGCTTGCTCATCAGGCAGGAACATAAGCTAACACAACAAGCTTCAAAGGGGATGTAAAGACAGAGAGGTATCCAATACATTAACTACCTTCCTCCAGCACCCCTCCGTCCAATGCTTTTGGGCGAGCGAGATTCAAGCCTTGCAGAATGCTGAAGGACTCAGCTGCAAAAGCTTGTCATTGGGGCCTCGGAAAGATAACCCTGGAAGTGAACCATAGACGCAGAAGACGTCAGTCCAACCATATTCTGGACTGCGAGGAAACATTCTCTAATCGACGAAGTGAACGTTCGCTTAGAGCCTCCGAGGAATCAACGAACTCGTTTTCCTTATCCAACTCCTTGATAACCGTGTCCTTCAAAGAAAGCAGAAACCTTTTCCTGGACGGTGCACCATCATGGTCAGGCGTTTCTATATCTGGACCAGTAGTCATTGTGTAACACAATAGAGCAGAGTTGGATGTAACAGGAGGGAATAAATACAATACTTAATGATTAACAACAGCAGCCACTCTA
>JABANP010000093.1:0-149418 GCA_013115135.1 Perkinsus olseni
TTCGTTGGTGAAAGCGGATCCGGGAAGAGTAATGAGTCCTCGTGTCGGCTTGCCATTGATCGTGCACAACCTCATCTTGAAGGCACTATAGTCGCCTTACTCGAGCGCTTCTATGATCCAACCAGCGGTAGGGTTCTGCTGAATGGCGAAGATATCCGCACTCTGGAAGGGAGCCCCCAGTGTGTCAGATCTATCTTCGGGTAAGGTGGCTGCTGTCCACTCCGCCCCACCCATGGCCTCGTTAGGTATGTAGGCCAGGAGCCGATACTATTCGCAGCTTCAATCAAGGACAACTTAGCTTATGGATTGCCTCACACGCCAACTGATGAGGAGATCAAGGCGGCTTGCAAGAGGGCTAATGTATGCTTGGCATGCGGTAGTGGAACCGGCCGAGGCTTTACCCCCTCAGGTTCATTCCTTTATCTCCTCCCTACCGGAAGGATACAATACATATTGTGGAAGCTCTAGTGGTGGAGGCAGTCAAATCTCGGGAGGACAGAAACAGCGTGTAGCGATAGCACGGGCATTACTCAGAAACCCGCAGGTGATAATAACTCACATTAGTAGACTGAAACGTTGATGATTACTGAACAGATACTTCTATTGGATGAGGCAACATCTGCTCTGGATAATGAGAGTGAACTTATGGTGCAGGAGACGATTGATGGGTAGTAGTGCTCGATCTCAATTATAGCCCTGTCACGAATTTGCCGATGCCGTGTCTCTCATTGTCAGCCTCCAGCGCACGTCGCAGCTCACCACGATATCCATCGCTCACCGACTCTCTACCATCCGTAACTCTGACATCATCTTCGTGATGAAATCAGGATGTCTCGTGGAGCAAGGCACTCATGAGGAGCTCATTGGTGAGGCTGAGGTACCACCGCGCTGTTGATGGATATTTGCAGGTAAACCCCAGGGCGTCTACAACTCGCTCGTTGCAGCTCAGCAGGCTGCAGCCTCCGAGGCTAATAAGGGCGGGCGTCCCAGCCTCGTACGTCAAGAGTGAGTGTAATCGCAGGCACAGTCGTAAACATACTCTCCAGTCTTTCAGGTCCACCGCAAGCTCTAGTGTGGCAAGTCATGGTGGTTTGGACCGTTTTTCGATAGAGTAGCTGTGAAAGTCCCCTGTCAGGTGGTACTAAAGCTGAAGAACAGTCCAAACTCGTGGACACCCGTACTGAGAAGGAAATCGAACGCGAGCGTATTGACGCGATCGCTAAGGCCTACAAGGTAGAGCCCAAAGCCGCCTTGGTCTTCCTTGTGTTGTGTTACCCCGATCGAGTGTATTCTTTTTCACCAACACCGTGGCATCATGGATTTCCATCAGGTCCCGTGGAGGCGCATCTTCGCTCTATCTAAGCCCGAGTGCGGCTTTTACGTACCGGCCCTATTGGGAGCAGCCGTCTTCGGCTCGGTCATGCCATTCGAAGGGTTCCTATTAGCTCGGTCAATGCGATCATTCTACGAGACGGATCTCGATGATATGATGGACGGAGTCATATTGGCATCTATTGGGTGAATCCTTAAGAGATCTTATGATGCGTGGTGTTGTTGTTATTTCTGGCTCCCGCACCGTGTCCTCCCTCTATGAACCGAGAACCGCATTGTCCTCATCAGATATGTAATTTTGGCGGTTTCTAGTCTACTCGGAGCCTTCACACAGATCGGCGGTTTTGCATTCATCGGAGAGCATCTCACTAAACGTGTTAGAATTTTGTGTTTCACGAAGTTCCTCGAGCAGGTGAGAGCCACCTCGAATGGGGAGCCTGCAAATGGCCCCGACGGCGGCCATGCTGCTGTATTTAGGATATGGCCTTCTTTGATGACTCGAAGCATTCGCCCGGTCGTCTGACTGCCGCCCTTGCAACCTACGCTCTGAGGATGAACGCCATCAGTGGGGTGCAGCTCGGTGTGTAGATCGTCACCATAACGATGGGCGTTACTATTTCGTTCGTGTCAGGTGCATATTGCCAATTCGCAGCATCTCTCATCGCTGGGCTTATCATCGCCTTCTTCG
Source organism: Perkinsus olseni (assembly GCA_013115135.1). NCBI lineage: Eukaryota > Perkinsozoa > Perkinsida > Perkinsidae > Perkinsus > Perkinsus olseni. The sequence goes on from JABANP010000093.1 coordinate 2,021, forward strand.
GCTCCTGGAAGCTCACTCTCGTCATGCTCGCGATGCTTCCCCTCATGGCCGGAGCGGGTGAGTCCATTTCCCCGATGATGCGTCCATGAGCTGGTCGAGGCTTCTCATCATTTCAGGCGGTATCCAAATGGCTGTGAGCATTGGGCTGGATAAGAATAAGAGTGCCGACTCTCTGGCTGCTAACCAAGTTGCCTCGGATACGGTCCAGAACATCAGGACCGTTCGCGCTCTCGTGTCCGAGCAATGGACCCGCAATCTGTACCTGCAGGTGTATCCGTTTGTTGTCACCCACACTTTACCTGTCTTAGATTCCAAGATCTCCTTCAACGATCCGTCCCTCACCAGGCGCGTACGTCCAGTTGGGCTGCGCTCTGGTACGGCATCTCACAGGGCATTCTATTCTTCAGCGTCGCCCTGGGATTCTGGTGAGTTACGCGCCATCCTATCGGTCTTCTGCACTTCCCTTCGTCGACATGCCGGCATACTGTTCGTGCAGGTATGGCTCCAAGCTCGTGCAAGACGAGGGCCTCACATTCGACAAGATGATACAATCGTTGATGGGCGTGTTCCTGTCGGCTCTGGCTGCTGGTCAAGCCTTGGCCTTCGTTGGGGATATTAATGAGGCTAAGGCAGCGGCACACGATATCTTCGAGCTCCTCGATAGTGAAAGTTCCATCAACCCCTCGAGTGACGTGGGGAGGAAATACAGTGTCTGGGGTCCACACGTGAGTTTCCTCGACTACCTCTGAGCCTCAGTTGCGAGTTGTCAGGTCACCGCAGCCCCCGCATCTGTCAATATCACCTTCAAGAACGTTCAATTTACATATCCTCACAGGCCCGGAGCTCAAGTGGGTCGCATTCTCTCCTTAGCCCGAATTCAGACCTTGCTTGCAGATTCTCTCTGGTTTGAGCTTTGAGATCGAGGCGGGTAAAACTGTCGCCTTGGTTGGCCCGAGTGGTGGCGGCAAATCGACCGTGTTCGCTCTCCTGCAGCGCTTCTACGACCCCACGGGAGGAGAGGTGGGCACTGTCATACGATTGGAATACTAATCATTCAGTGGGTCTCAGATACTTGTTGAACCAGCCCAAGCTCAGCTTGAAGATATGAACGTGGCTTGGTGGCGGAGCCAGATAGGTTTTGTTGCCCAAGAGCCTGTACTCTTCGACCTCACCTTGGAGGAGAATGTCCGATACGGGTAAGCACTGTATGCTGCATGGATGGTCATTCAGCTCGTCACCCTTTCCTTCAGTGCGCCTCCTATTGACCGACCGGAGATGCTCTCTATCTGTGCTCGTGCCGGAATGAACGACTTCGCCGGCAACAAGGTGGCTTGGGATGCTGGCTTGGGCCCTCGTGGAGGTCTGCTGTCGGGAGGACAGAAACAGAGGGTCGCTATAGCCAGAGCACTAATGCGCCATCCAAGGTGAGCGATAGGTTTTTTTCAGAAGTGTTCGAGGCCATATCGAACCCCGCAGGTTACTCATGCTCGATGAGGCCACGTCTGCACTTGATTCTGCATCGGAGGGGGTGGTGCAGAAAGCAATAGACGAGCTCACAACTGCAAGACAATCTTCTGCTGATGGTAAGCATACAGTCCTCTATGTTGATGCCGAACCTTCAAGTTCGGGCCACAGGTACCGCCGCCAAACCGACAACACTCATAATAGCCCATCGTCTATCAACTATCACCAATGCTGATTTGATACTGGTTATAGCTGGTGGTCGTCTGGTGGAACAAGGCACTCACTCCGAGCTACTGGCGAAGGAAGGCGTTTACTACGACCTATATCAGAAGGGCAGTTTGTGATAGATCCTGGGGCGTACACTCATTACTGTCTGATAAATTGGTTTGCACCAGTTAAAGTTGTATAATCGCTACAGGTCCTCGGGAATCCCTCGATTCTTGCGGTTCTCATAACGTGTCTTTGCCATGGGTCTTCATGTCGCTGATAATAGCTTTGTTGTGTTGGCTGCGGGGTGCTGGATTGCTGGGGTTATCGCGGGTGCTTCAATCAATAAGGTTGACTAGCTTACATTGCATCTATGGAGTTCACAAACTTCACGGAATGGTAGTGGTCTTCGCATGCACTGCTCGCGGCCGACAATGCAGAGCGACTGAACGTCTCGGTCGTGGTTTGGCAAGCCTCCCCCCTGCCTGAGGCAGGCTGCCTCTCGAGCCTCCAGTTGCCTAGGATTTCAATCTCTGCGCTCTCGGATCGGAGCTCGATCATTGAACTGAGGTTTCGTCATATGAGTCAGATCAACACATCATTCTTAATCATCGGCTTGGCCAGCAGTGGTGGGGGAGCTAATAACTTCGAGCTATGCTCTTGTGGGGATGTTATTCTGGGAGGCGAGCATGTCATCAATACAGTCCTGTCAAAAAATTGTCCAGAGCTGATCTAGATTATTTGAAGTATGAACAGTCGGAGGCTTCGGAGCTCATTAGATCAGAAATTTGTAGAGCTCTCGATTGGGGTAAGTTTCGTGGAACAGCTCTCACTTCTCATTGAGAAAAACGGTTGGAACGGCTCAACAGTGGTACGCCTATACGCTGTCCTCCCTGGGCGATGCATACGGAAAGAACGATCAGGCCGTCTGCGATCAACTACAGACCGCGGGTCTTGTAAATCAGGCGGTGAAAATTCACTTCTGAGTCACAACTTGTGACCATCATCCCCATCCTCTTTGAATTAGTACTAGTTTCTTCAGTGTCCGATACTTACTATTCGTCGATCGAAGCACGCATGCACAGCTACATGGCTGGTCCCTGGTGATATCTTAGACATATCACTGATACGGTATCAGAGCAGTTTAGAATGCTCGCAACCCGTATTCCAATGTAGGATCTCCGTCTTCATGATCGAGTTACGTGCGGGTACCAGTATATGATGGTCAGCCGAATGAACCTCGGTTTAGTTTCTTGGCATCTCTCGTTACACCGGAGATGTGGAAGTATCATCAGTGGCTTCGACGGAACCTGTCTCAAGAGGGCCGTCCTCTTCGTATTGACCTCGAACCCAGGTGACCCTCAGAATTGGAAGCAAGTATATGTAAATCTCGAAGCACTTCCAAACTGCCAACAACACCTCAAAAACTTCGTCTCGACTGATCCTAAGTCTGAGTGAATCAGTGCTCCGAATCTGTTACGGAGGTTCCCACCGGATGAGGGCCCCGCGCAGGTACAGAGCAGAGAGAAGGTATGGAGACACCGGGGAGGGCAAGCATGCAGAAAAAGTGTTCGCAAAAAAATGGGTCATGTAAGCGTCATGTTGTTCAGACACAAGCCGCCGTGCTTTGAACGGCCACTCTGTCTATACTCTTCTGGGCTACCATCGGCGTATGTGATCGTAATGATATTCTTCTTGCCATCGAACTTGACGGTGGTGAAGGTTGTCGAATTTATTTTCTTTGGGTACTTCTTCTCCAGTGCACCCAGGCTGTCGTCACTCAGCTTTATCTCCAAAGTTGTCCCTTTCCGGAAGGACGTGCCTAGGTGCGGCTGGAAGTCCCTGTCGGCCAGTTTCACATACATCTGACTCTCGAAGTCGAAAATGCGTATCGGATAGTCGCCTTCAACTTGGCCGTTGGGCACATAGCCGCCTAGGGGACCAGCGTCAAGGCTAGCACATGCAGTTGCGAAGAGGAGAGCACAAGCGTAGATCATTGTTCAAATATGGAGGGCTACACTGAGGGAAGAGCTACTGTCACTGTGAATATATTTCGTTATGGACCCCGGGCACGCTATCATTATCTCTTGAGAGACAACCGGCGGGTGGCCGCTGATATTCCCCCAATATGAGCGAGATTCCGCGTCCCGCAGTGGACCAGCACCCATGAAGCGGCCTCGCAGACACAAGCAGAACCGCGCAGACGACTCTTGGGCCTGCGACTGCTGCTGCTCACAGCCGTCTCAGGGAATGGCTCCTTATCGAGGCCCAAAATAATTTCTATGAATATGCTGACAACCGCTCCGCTGCACGCAGGAGCATAGCGGACTGAGCTATGTACATGGATGCTGCAGCTGCTCATCACTCCCGAATCATCGGACAATGAGCATGACTTATTTGACGATTCCCCATTCTTAGTTAGTATCACTCTCATTTCCTAATGGTCAACTCCGTAGTCAAGGACGCCTTCGAGTTAGCGCTTGAAAGACTCGACTAGGTCGAGTCGACCTTGAGCCAAGAGACGCTGCAGGCCCTGTTCCTCCCCAGCGGTTAAACTGCGCACGCACCAGAGGCGTCGCCCTGTCACCCTGCGATGTCACCGCACTTTCGAACGCCGATTCATCCGTTCTAGAATCGTGTTTGCTTGGTTGACGACATAGGCGCCGTATTTTCATTGAGTAGGCTATTGGACCGCCCGGCAAGTCGTGCTTCGGGCCCCTCGAAACCCGAACTCGGGCCCATCAAGTGCCGAACAAAACTCGGGCTGCATGCGTGCCGATGCAATCGCGCTCTAATATAGCGGGGCGTTGTATATTGTGGGTGTTCGATATTCTTTATTCCTCTGACTCACGTTCTCTGTTCGAGCGCCCGAGGAACCCCACTTCGCTGCCATCCCGGATACAGTAAAAATTATCAGCTATTATCGCTAAATGACTCGCACTGAATTATTACTAAATCAATCATTAGCATCGTGTGTGGGTGGTCCAGATTCAGGGGTTGACGGGGTAGTCGTGTTGTCATTTCGGAGTAGTCGGTAGTTCATGGGTGGGTGGCTGTGGTATACGGGAAGTCCAACCCGCTTGGTGGATCGGCCATCGCAGCTGGTGGACTTTACCAAAGCGCTAGTGTGGCTTTACAGAGCAAGTACTGGGTGCCTTGTACGGGCATTACTGTTGTAAAAGGTTTCTGAAAGAGAGTCCCGTTGATGGAAATGGCAGACCTTAGAAGCCCTGAGCCAAATGACTCGATGCCGGGCGAGCCCAGTAGGCAAAGCAAGTCCTCTCTCAATCCGGCGAGCACCAGGTTCATATTACACGACGTGTTCTGAGTCAACCTCTGTTGTTACATTCAGACCCAATAGCGTGCATGCATGGAGCCAGCCTTGTGGCGGAATCGAGAAAGATGATGGACTCTCGAATCGAGAGCCCATCATCGGACAAGTCAGCGAGGCAATGAGAGGCTAGCTTCGAGCAGCTTCTCCAACTAGTGGGAACGAGTGGGCTGAGGCATTCTATCGCCATTTTCGCCGGATCGATATCGACAAGCGAATCCAAGGAGCCCTTCGAGGCCACAAGATGAGCTCGAAGCATTTGGTGGAATTCCACCAGTGTTCCTGTTGAGCGGAAGTATTTCCTGACGCCGTCGCGTTTTCCCCGTTTTCATCCAAGCATGCGTACCGGCCGTTTCGCATGGGTCGTTTCAATTTCGGTGTGTGCAGGGTTGCTCGCTTTGTGTACAATCATCTTTATTGTTCCTTTCGGCAGTTGGATTTCTTACTCAAATGATGACAGCGTCAAGCTCAGTAGTGGAGTCCTCTATTGGAGATCTGGACGTGTCAGACAGACCACTAGCTCCATCACAGCCACTAAGGACGTCTAAGAAGCGCTTAGTGCCCTTCTATAGACTCTTCCGTTTCGCGACAAGACGACAACTGCTGTCGATCGGTGAGATCTCAGCCCATCTGCAGCATGGCCATTTCTCCCATTCAGTGATCGCACTCGCCTCCGCTGTCATACACGGGTTAGCAATGCCCCTCTTTGCCTTCGTCTTCGGCGACCTCGTTGGTAAGGACCGTGCCAATCAGAGTGTCATGAGGCGCTAATGGCTTTCGTCAATGGTCAGATGTTCTCGGTACGGGAGAGGCCGATTTCGTTGATGAAGTGTCTAAGCGCTGCCTTTACATGGTAAAGTTGAACACCATTTGTCGTCAGCAGCCGGTGAGGCCTATGTACAGGTGTATATCGGCCTTGGAGCTCTATTCTTCGCCTTCACCTGGCACGCGATACTAACGTCCACTTCGCAGAGTCAGGCAACTACTATGCGAATAAGATACTTTGAAGCTGGTACGTCCACTCGAGCTCTTGGAAATGATTTCTGATGCAGTGCTCTCGCGCGATGTGGCTTGGTTCGACAAGACATCCCCCGCGGAACTGCCTACAAGAATGACCGAAGATGTTTCCAAGGTGACCTCCGCTACATTTTGGGGTTCATCACAGATGATATGGTATAACTCAATAAATTGTGGTTGCTGTAACAGGTTCAAAGTGCCATTGGCTTCAAGCTCGGTGTCTGCATAGTAAACGCTTCGATGTTCATCTTCGGTTACGTCATGGGCTTCGTCAGAGGGTGGCGCGTAAGACAAGTCTGAGCCTTGGCCTCCTCATTTCACTGGGGATCTCAGAATTCCCTTGTCCTTCCTGAGCATTTCCAGCGGGCTGACTCAGGTATCACTAGTGGCCACAGCGTCGATGCCGATCGTTATTGGGGCATCTGCTGTTCTGGGATACGCTATGGCGCAGTCAGCGAACGAGTCCCAATCTTGGTATGCTAGAGCCGGCGCCGTTGCTGAGGAGGTAGCTACCGCCAGCGGTTCCCACGGCATGGACTTGGTCGGGCTCGTCAGGTTCTGAGTTCAATACGTACAGTGACTATGATGGGCACGCAAAGACGTGAAGTTGAGAGATATGCATGCAAATTAGAGGAAGCTAGAAAAGGTGCGAACCTGAGCCCTTTTCTCCCCTTTAGGAGATGGCTCACTACTTAGGTGGAACAAAACTAGGCCTGCAATCGGGACTCGGGCTCGGGCTGACCTTTGGTGCGGTTTACGGGGCCTATGCCATCACTTTCTGGTAGCCTTCTTGTTATTTTCCATCGGTTATTCTATTCTCTTCGACAGGTACGGAGGCACTCTAGTCCGTGATGGAGTGATCAACGACTTCACTGACAAGCCTTATACTGGAGGAGATGTTCTCGCTGTTTTCTTCTCCCTCATCATGGGTAGCCAGCTCCATAGCTCGCCCCTCCGAAACCAACACCCTTTCAGGGACGTTCGGCTTGGGCCAAGCTCTGCCACCACTGCAAACATTCCAGATAGGGCGTTCAGCGGCGACGGATATTCACGATGCTGTTGACGACAGCAGTGACGTCATCGAACCTTCGATACCGCCACCTGCTGCTGACGGTGAACATCCTCCCTTTACAGAGGGGCCATCTCATGCATATCAGGTACCGCAATAGCCGACTACCCCGTCCCCAAGATGGATACCATAACTCTCGAGAATGTCTTCTTCACCTACCCCTCCCGCCCCGAGGCTCAGGTCCTCAAGGGCGTCTCCTTGGATATCAAGATAGGCACTAAAGTTGCTTTCGTCGGTGAAAGCGGCTCAGGGAAGAGTAAGTTCGATATGCTCCACTCTCATACCACACCTCCGATATTCGGCTATCCACCAGTATCCTACCGCTGTGAAGGTACGATAATCTGCTTGCTCGAGCGTTTCTACGACCCCGTTATCGGGAGGATTCTCCTGAACGGAGAGGATCTTCGCGCTATCGCCGGAAGCCCGCAGTCGGTCCGGTCAATTTTCGGGTGGGAGACTTACGAGATGGTAGTCGAGGCTGTAGCTCACCTTTTTCACAGATATGTCGGCCAAGAGCCCATCCTGTTCGCCGGGACAATACGTGACAACCTGCGTTATGGGCTGCCTTACAGTCCATCAGATGAGCAGATGGAGACGGCATGCAAGAAGGCAAATGTAAGAGTCGTTAGCGATGCAAGCTTATGGCTTCAGGCGATGCCTGTTCGGGAAATGTCACTTCTATCGGATTTCATCTTTCTTCCCTCAGGTTCATTCCTTTATCTCCTCCCTACCAGAAGGATATAATACATATTGTGGAAGCTCTAGTGGTGGAGGCAGTCAAATCTCGGGAGGACAGAAGCAGCGTGTAGCGATAGCACGGGCATTACTCAGAAACCCGCAGGTGACAATAACTCACATTAGTAGACTAAAACGTTAATGATTACTGAACAGATACTTCTATTGGATGAGGCAACATCTGCTCTGGATAATGAGAGTGAACTTATGGCACAGGAGACGATTGATGAGTGAGGGACGTGTCGTCTGATTAGTCGGCTCGGGCAACTGCTCCGAGTCCTGTAACTTTCACTTACCACAGAACTTGCATGTCCATCTCGTCTAAGATACTCCCTTCTTTTGCTTCGCAGGCTGCAACGCACTGACCGGCTTACCACCGTATCGGTCGCCCATCGTTTGTCTACCATCCGCAATTCGGACACCATATTCGTACTGCAGTCGGGCTGCCTGGTGGAGCAGGGCACTCACGATGAATTGATAAGTAAGAACTTTGTTTGTCGGATCTGACTGATCTATGTCTACTGCGACCAGCCGATGCTCATCGACAGGTAACCCGAACGGAAGGTACACGAAGTTGGTATCTGCACAGCAAGCCCAGGCCGCGGAGCGGAGACAGAGCGATCCCCGTCCGAGCCTCCTTCGAAAAGAGTAAATCGCGGAGGGCTCTTCCCTTGGTTCAGGTTGAAGCTCAGGTCCGATCGTGGTGACCCAGCAGCTGCCGTCAAACGTAGGTGGGAGGAATCGAGTCCTGTTGCTGATTAGTTCTCCTTGTCAGTCGCTAAACGCAGTGAGGTTGAGAAACCCGAGAAGGCTCGAACTGACAAAGAGATAGAGCGGGAACGTGTCGAGAAGATCGCCAAACACTATCGAGTAATGCGCGAGAAGCACTGCTTGATAGATGATTCTATCGTGATGGACTACACTGAGCGCTGAAGTCACGGGCTGAGTTATCGCTTCTTTTCAGGTCCCCTGGGCTCGGATCTTGCGACTATCTAAGCCTGAGTGGCCCTATTATATACCAGCTCTCTTCGGGGCAATAGTTTCCGGGTGTGTGATGCCTCTCAATGGCTTTGTATTGTCGCGCGCGTTGAAGGCCTTCTACAATGAAGACATGGCGGAGATGATGGATGGCGTATCTTTGGCGTCTATCGGGTGCTTGCCCAACCTATACCCTCCCTGCATGAGCCGATGCTGCCAGGTTCGTTATTCTCGCGGCATCGGCTCTTGTCGGTGGCGTGCTCCAAACTGGCGGCTTCTCCTACATTGGAGAGCATCTCACGAAGCGCATCCGCCGTCTCTGTTTTACTAAATTTCTCGAACAGGTAAGCTGTTTGACGCCTGCCCCGTAGCGGCAGGAGCCTCAGATCCACCCGTCCTTATTTTTAGGACATGGCCTTCTTCGATGACCCCAACCACTCCTCTGGGAAACTAACGGCTGCCCTCAGCACGTACGCTCTTAAGATGAATTCCATCAGTGGTGTTCAGCTCGGTGAGGCATCGACGTGGAAGCGCAAACATATCTTGACTTCTCTACAGGTGCGTACTGCCAGTTCGCAGCGTCACTGATCTCGGGATTGATAATTGCATTCCTGGGCTCCTGGAAATTGACGCTGGTCATGATGGCTGTCCTGCCCCTGATGGCTGGAGCTGGTGGGGTTGAGAAGCCGACAGGCCACTCATGAGTGTGAACAATGAGCGTCGCGCGCGTTGATGGTCAGGTGCGGTACAGATGGCGGCTGGTATTGGAATGGACAAAAGCAAGACATCAGACTCCCTCGCAGCCAACCAGATCGCGTCGGATGCGGTGCAAAACATTCGCACCATCCGGGCGCTGGTCTCGGAAGAGTGGACTAGGAACGCGTAAGCCGTTCGAAAGCTGCACAAATTGCTGATTCAAGATTTTCTCGCTCTCGCGCTAATCTCAGTGTCCTCCTGGCAGGTTTGCTAAGCTGCAGATGCACTCCGGTCCGCGGCAGCTGCGGTCCTCGCTCTGGGCCGGATTCTGGTACGGCGTCTCGCAAGGAGTTCTCATGTTCTTCAGCATCGCACTCGGCATGTGGTAAGCCGCCCTCCGAGTCAGCCAGAGCCTCTATGGCCCGGTACCTGCCTAGGTACGGAGCGACTCTGGTCGAGGATGATGGCTTGCAGTTCCATGAGATGATACAGTCCTTGATGGGCGTCTTTCTGGCAGCAATGGCCGCCGGGCAGGCTCTGGCCTTTCTCGGCGATGTGAAGGAAGCTAAGGCGGCAGCTCATGACGTCTTCGAGCTCCTCGACAGCGAGAGCGCGATCAACCCGCACAGTGACCTTGGCAGGAGAAGCAGCGTTTGGGGCCCAGGGGTGCAGACTTCTTATTATTCGCGGTGGAGATGTGGTTATTGCCCCTCAGCATACTGCCATACCAGAAGGAATTGACATAACCTTTGAAGATGTGAAGTTTGCCTACCCTCAGCGCCCCGAAACAAAAGTGAGTGCCTCCTCGATCCCCCTTGCGGAGTCACTGTCTCGTAGATTCTGAAGGGTCTCACCTTCGATATTAAAGCGGGCCAGACTGTGGCACTCGTTGGGCCGAGCGGAGGTGGCAAGTCTACCGTTTTTGCCCTTCTACAGAGGTTCTACGACCCGATTGGCGGACATGTCAGTCTCAGGCCCCACGACGCGCTGTTATTTTTGTTGTTCTAGATTCTAGTGGAGCCAGCTCAAACGAGGTTGGAGGATGTCAATGTGGTCTGGTGGAGAGAGCAGATGGGTTTTGTTGCCCAAGAGCCTGTACTCTTCGACCTCACCTTGGAGGAGAATGTCCGATACGGGTAAGCGCTGTATGCTGCATGGATGGCCATTCAGCTCGTCACCCTCTCCTTCAGTGCACCTCCTATTGACCGACCGGAGATGCTCTCTATCTGTGCTCGTGCCGGAATGAATGACTTCGCCGGCAACAAGGTGGCTTGGGATGCTGGCTTGGGCCCTCGTGGAGGTCTGCTGTCGGGAGGACAGAAGCAGAGGGTCGCTATAGCCAGAGCACTGATGCGCCATCCAAGGTAGAGCATGGCTCGTCGCGCGTTTTCCTTCGCCACATCTGGGCCGTCGAAAGCGATCCCTCCGGCAATCATCTACAAGGTTTTTTTGTGTACCTTTATACCTTTTTAATCGCAGGTTGTTACTTCTCGACGAAGCGACATCTGCGTTGGATTCGGCGTCGGAAGCAGTAGTCCAAAAGGCACTCGACGAGCTTGCAAATGTTAGGAGCAGTCCTCACGGTGGGATTCTTCTCTCTCCATGAGATTGCTCAGAACGTCGAGCATGGGATCGCTTGGCGTGGTTTCTGTAGGCCCTAAGAGCAAGCCGACAACGCTCATAATAGCCCATCGTCTATCAACTATCACCAATGCCGATTTGATACTGGTTATAGCTGGTGGCCGTTTGGTAGAACAAGGCACTCACTCCGAGCTACTGGCGAAGGAAGGCGTCTACTACGACCTATACCAGAAGGGCAGCTCGTGATAGTATGCATTGTATCCCTAGTGGGGCCTATCCACATGTTGCATGAACTGTGCGATTGATCGTCTTAAGTTGGAAGCTAAGTTAGTTTTTGGATGTGTTACTTCGACCGTGTTGAGTGTAGTCTTTCTATTCGGTGAGTGCTGGTGGATAAGACTTGGATAGCACGTTGTAATTGTGCTGGTTTACTGATATTATACAAGGACGTGTGTACGGGAATGATGACCACCTCATCGAGAGGGCATGAAGCCTTCTCAAGGGAATGCTAGAGCCCTTTCGCTGCTTTAATCTTTAACACCCCATTAAGCTGCTTCAGATATGTTATTTCCTCACGTGCGACTTCAGCAGTATTTTCGCCTGCTCAAGTGTATTCACACAATCGCCTTCACCGCGAGCCACGCCGACTCGCGCACTCGCGTCTCTCCTTTACGAATCGACTAGACCTTGATTGTGGTGCAACGATCACTCACCATAGGAAGCTCAATTCCATGATTGAGGGAATCAATTTCGCGTTAAGGACACCAGTTTCGGAATCAACGTTAGTCACGTTAGTGTCGCTTCCTGTTGCGGTTTACAACCTGAGAAAACTGCGCGACAATGCACGAATCGCGCAGCACGACGGTATCTCAAGGCATCATGTACATGCAACTCGATGCACCGTCAATCTCTGGGGCTCAGAGTCGGTGGGCTCGTTGGGTGCCGTGCACAGCACACGTGTGCTAATCCAGGCATGACACGGGCCTCACACCCAAGGGATCTATTCCTGCGTGCTAAAGCACGATGAAGTTGCACAAATACTCATTTCCATGGACCTCACGGCCTACGTTGAGTCGTAGAACTATTTACAGGCTTCTGCGAGTCGGAGACTGCGACTCTGAGGGATCCTTGACCCAGAGGTCCTCTGCGCGGATTACGGCGTCAGCGACATCGTAAATCATGACGTCATCAAGGTGACGTCGTCCCCCTACTTGTCTCTCTGCTGCCTCCCAGTTCTATCCCTACATATGTCTTGATTCTCACTCATACGGCGCGGTAGTTGCTGATCTTGACGTGTCCTCAAACCTGCGGGTGTATTGGGATCTTCTCTCACTGTTGTTTCTCCCGAAGGATTCGTGAGAAGTTTGCAAATTTGATTGATCCCTTTAACTAGTGTCGCCGAATTCGTGCGTGCGAATTGACCGGCAAAGCATGACGCGATCGATATAAATTGGCCAGTTTACTATCAAGTTCAGCCTTCTCGTATAAACATGAAGTTCCTCTCCTTCGTGGCACTCCTGCTTTCTATCTCTGTTGGCAGTGCCATTCAAGATGATGACGCCCAGGCTACGGGCAACGGCGGTGGTGACATAGATGATGGTGGACATACACACACTATTGCCGACTATCCTAGCGGCTGCTTTGATGGTCCAGGTCCGGCTCAGGGTCACAACTTTCAATTTTTGGACGAGACAGCTGTCTGCTTCTACATCAGGAAGGGCTTGAACTCCAACGGTCGCTTCCAAGAAAGCGCCGGCGTTATTTTTTCGACCAACGCACCTGGGCGCGTCGACGAGAAAGCGAAAGTGCAGCTCAATGTTGAAGATCTGGTTCCACCATTGCCGCAAGGGCAAGTCACGGTCGAGACTTCTGGTTATGCGTTCGTAGGGATCGCTTTCGACCATGGGAATTACACGTGGACCATAGCCCCCGGTACCCGAACTTATGTTGGAACAGATGATGGAGTCCCTGTCGACATTCCAACATCTACCGAAGGTCAAGTCTCCGGGGGTCAGAGAGGATTCGCCGACTATGCTGATCTAACTACCACGGGAAGAGATGGTATAAAGCCAACCAGGGATGGTATGCGGCTCATTTCCTCGGCAAAGAGCAGAGTCGACTCGCCCATATCATTCGAAGTTCGGCAGGGAGTGTTCATAGAGAGGAAGATAAGCGGAACGGCTGGTTGGCAATTCCAGGTCTTCCACGATGTGATATATCAAAAAGACGGCGAGAGCAGGATTTTCGACGGGAAGCGACTTGGCTGGGGTTACTTGAATGCCTGATGTGAGGAGTATCTTGTTGATTTTGTACCTACTGCTGATTTATTATGACAAGTTAGTCGCTGGTCTCAAAACGGGACCTAATTCTCAACACTGCCTTCATCGATGTCGATTCTCCTCTCGATGTCAATTCTCTCTAGATCTCACTTAGGAGTGTGGTGATGTGTCGCACGACGCGATGCACCGATTTCTTCTCGATATTCGTCCTTCAGCTACCAGAGTGCTGTGTTCTCGGAGTCTCAATGCGCTAGGGTGTGGGGATGGCCGAGCTCTTTCCCTAGCTCTGTCAATAACGAGCTACCAGCCTCCGGTGCTTCAGATTCTAAACCTAATAGAGGAAGAGAGCAAAATCTGACTTGGAGCATTAAAAGCTCAAAGGGCCTCTTTAAGGGCGCTGATTGATCTGCCCTCGCTGTAGACGAATTGAGCACATCGGAATGCCTCAGCAAATAATCGTCAAAAAGTCAGAAGAACAGGAGAGGATTCACCGTCCTCCATCATGAGCTCAGTCTCGAGCTGGCAGCCCGTCACTAAAGAGAGAGCTGCGGCCCATCGGGAATTTCGAATCGGGATCTCAACCTCTCTAGTTGGCTATTCCGGAATTGATGTTTAGGACCGAAGCGATCCTTATGCGGCCGAAGGTCGGCTCAGTCGCGAGGCCTACTTAGGCACTGTTTACTGTTTAATAACCAAAGGCTTGGGAATGCTAGATGCAAACGTTGCCATTCTCGTCCTGAGCGGACACTTTCAATTAGTGATGCAACAGCTATTTCTCTCGTGTTCGTCTGTCACATACAACGAGACGCCGGTACCGGCCTCACACCACTGCACCGATTTCTTGGGGGCCTTATACACAGATCAATATGAAGCGACCCTTCTGTCTCGTTATTGACGCCCAACCAAAATCACTCTCGCACAACGATAGGAAATAAAAAAATCCACTTCAGATCCGAGGCGCTGGTTTACGAAAGAATGTCGGTAAAGGCAACCTCGAGACAGAATGGGCGAGCAGTGTTTGCCCAGCGCCATTTTAGCGTCGTCTCTCCTGCAGCAGATGACCGACTGTCGATGAGGTCGATGCACTAAAGGCTTCAAACCTACGTGTGCTATCACCGCATGCGGGACCTCAAGTGAAACAAATAAGAGAAGGGGAAGACACGAGAAGGTCGTTGTCCTCTTGTCATTAGGCCATTCAACTTAGCGCTGAGTCTAAGATGCGATGTGTACATAACGTGTCACGTTACCATCCGCATAGGCTAAGGCGAGGATATTGGCACTCCCGTCAAACAGAATGGTCATGAAGGTTGTCGGGTTTATCTTCTCGGGGTACCTCTCCTGGAGAGTCTTGAGATCATTTTCTTTCAGGGTAATGTTGACCTTAAACAACTCATAGGTGAAATTAGCGGTATACAGGCGGAGATCACTGTCGAGCAGGTCCACCTTCCCCACGCGGAAATTGAAATCTTCAATAGGGAAGTCGACCGGGGGCGCGCCTGCATCGCCCTGGTACAGGCCTTGAGGGGCAGCGCTCAGCACTGAGTGGCTCAACGCGACGAGGAGGAGGCGAAAGGAGATCATTGCAACAAAATACTGAAGCCTGAGCAATGATACAGCACGAAGATATCAGGTTCAGGCGAGCTCCTGGGCTGGTTCGGAGTGACTATATTATCGCCTGAAGAAATGTACGTCGAGGACTCCTTCACGTGAACACCCCTGTGTACTCACTGAGCGCCTCGCGAACGGAATAGGAGAGCAAAGAATACCGTAGGCTATGGTCATCAGCGATGTTACCATACTAAGCCAGTACTGTCCGATTGCTAAGTTAACTCATTATTTATAACGAGATTACGAAGCTCATCTTCTCCTCATGAACAAACCGCTAGCGTCCACAGTGGTTGGGCTATGTACGCGTGCGCTAGCCCACTGGAGAGCAGTCTTCTCGCTCGGTGACAACTTCCAAGAACAACGCCTCCTGATGTTCCCGTCGACACGGTCCATGAGGTTCCTATCTTTGCTTGGTGCACTCGGTGAAAAGATGCTGAAGCAGCGCTTCCTCAAGTTCTGCCCTTGATGCACGCATGTGTTGAGTACCGTTGGGTAATCTCGATTGGAGACTGACCATTACTAAGACTGAATCGGTCGGTAATTCACAGTAATAAGCACAGCATTAGCCCGCGACCAGGTATTTCAGCTGACCACGGTGGGAAGAAGCTCACCAGGGGCAAAAACTACACAAAGGTCCTCACGCGCATGAACAGCTCGAAATCTGTCTCCTGGTGACACGATGGGCATATCTAGTTGCTCCTCCAACATTGAGAAGGACTGGACCTTATGCGAGAAGGTGCAGAAGCCCCCCGCCACAACGGATTCAGTTGAAGAGAAGAGTTCAAGAATTAGGGGCTGGAACAGACCGAATGAACAGAGTGGAAAGTCTTGAAGCGGTGAGCCGCTCTCACAGCACAGTTTCCGCTGTCAGAGACTCTCGGTTTCAGAGGTTGTGATTGCCCGACGCCCCTGTACGAGCATTCTAACACGCGTCGTGCCCACAGTGCCCCTGGGGCAGCGGAGTGAGAGAGTCCCGCCGGTCAGACATAGATTCGCATCCTTTCGAAGAGCTGCCCGGGGTAGGGATATCGAATAATCTCCGACGTCGGCAGCTCGTCGAATGAACGGACGGATCAGGACGGCACAAAAGAGACCACAGTATGCTGTACTGGCGTGAAAGCAGTATGTTGCTCCCTCAATACCATCACGACGACCAGGAGAGTGGTAAAGTACTGCGTAGTGTCATTGTCGCACCCCCTGTTGTGCAAGGTTCATTCACTTATGATCAGTGATCGGCCCTAAGTCACCAGAGAGCACATGATGGCCGAAAGTTGCTGTACACGCTACATAGGAGTGAACGGTACAGCGAGTATCCCACTCCACGCAATCCGCAGAGGAAATCTGCGTGCGCTAGATTTTACTGCCCGAACTCTCCATACACGGCCTCATGACATCTTGTGATGAAGCCGGGTAAGAAGCATCATGTCGTTGGGATGAAGTTTAAGAGGAGCCCCTTCTAGTTTGTTATCCAAACCTCGATGGAGCCGAGATGGGCCGCAATAAGCAGCATACCACTGGTAAGTTACCAGCTTATTATAAGCTCCGAAGCAGGCTAGGCCAGGTGTTCCGGTTCGGATTTGAATATCTACTGCGTCTTGTTGTGGAGTTTCCACTCGTAATCTCACCCTAATGACAAGTAAGAAAGAGAGCGGGCTAATTCTTTTTGATCGAGCTAACTCATGGCGAGCATCCTGTCAGCCAAGTGGTGAACATAGACGAAGTCCCGGATTCACTCTCGGCCTACTTGAAGTCGGCGACTTTAGAACTCTTCTTGGCATCAGCAAACCAATCCTGCCGCGGAAGAAACTATATTTTGATCCCAGTTTGTCGCAGGGATACCCACTGGGTATCCCTGCGCCGTAGTGCTGGGTATTACCCAGCACTACGGCAGCACGCAGTGCGTGCCACGCACTCTGACCATAACCAAGTCTGCGACCCTAACAGTTAATCGAGAAGATCTATCAGGGTTACTGACAGTAACTTACTGTAACTGTGATAGATCTGGAGTCAGAACCATCTGAGAGGCTCCAGAGTGGAATCCACGCTGGTCCGCTAAGTGAAGCTACACCTGTTTCATGCCCGAAACTGTTTTTCGCGATGTGTTTTTCGCGAAAATCGAGATGTACTGTGTTGCAATAACACTTCGCGTCATAACTCACGCGTGAAACGCAATAACGCGAAGAACGCAAACGAGATAGCGCGTCGTAACGTGCTTACCGCGTTACGAGAGTAGGAAGCTCCTGAGTTAGAATGGACCCCGAGGGAAATTTCGCGATAAACCGT
The DNA here is from genome assembly GCA_013115135.1 of Perkinsus olseni. NCBI lineage: Eukaryota > Perkinsozoa > Perkinsida > Perkinsidae > Perkinsus > Perkinsus olseni. The sequence goes on from JABANP010000093.1 coordinate 19,269, forward strand.
CTGATAGTAACTTCGAATCGACTTGCGCAAAAAGCTGACAACTACAGAGATTGCCCCCCCCACTGCACAATAATACGAGACACTCCACCATAAAATCCATGGCTTAGCCCACCTCTTCCTTTGTGTTGCGTCCTAAATCACCCGATACACCCGAATGGCACAACAGATGAACACCCGAGATCCAGCTTCGGGAGTGGAGGGACAGGCCAAGAATTGAGAAGTATACCGCCTCTTTGAGGAGTGATGCCATGAGCGGGTTCCCCTTGATGAAACACTAGCGCTGAAATGGGTTATTAAAGTCTCCAGCTTACAAGATACGAAGCTATTTGCAGTCTCTCATTCATATGACCTCCATGCGCTATGGTGAGTCAGACAGTGCGGGTGCATCCGCTAACGGGGACCTGACCCTCCACGAAGCCCACAAGTCCTCTGCGCGTCACCATCGGACAGGGAGACAACTACGGTGACAAGGTGATTCACCTCTGTCACCTGAGATGTCTCTGTGCTGTCCTCCCACCCTCAGGCTATCGCTAACAGAATGTGACGCACGATTTTTACCAGCTTCGAGACTAACGAATCGTGAACAATCCGACCAACTTCGCCCCAGCTCCCTTGGCCAGTTAGCTACTTCTATCCGTCCAATCCTCTACTTTGTCGGGAATTTAGCGACTCACCGATGTCACATGAGATGTCTCTCTGCTGTCCCCCGATGCTCTCTCCATATATGTCTTAGTATCCAGTAGTTGTCACGGCTGGGGCTAATCTTAACGCGCTGTTATGTCTGTCAAATTCGCTACGATCGTCTCGCGTTGTTTTTATCCTCAAGAAGCTCGGGAGAAGTGCGCAATTTAGTTCGATCGCTGTGACTAGTGTCGCCGAGCCCATGCGTGCCAGTGGACCGGGACAGCATGACGCGATCGATTTTTGCATAGCTGAAAACAAGCCCAACAGCGGAGAGTTGGGCTATGCCGGACAATAGGATGCCGCCGCCAGCGTGGTCGATTCCTAGTCAGCTGAAAGTAATCCCACGCGAGAATTGGTGCGTTCCCTGCTTTGACTGGCGTCGCATTGAGTAAAATTTTTGACTGTCAAAAGACTTCGGTTCGGCTCGGGTCGACTATCGAGGACGTTCAGTTCTTTGCTCAAACATGAAGTCCTTCTCCGTTGTGACAACTCTGCTCCTCATTTCTGGTGCCAGTGCCATTGAAGACGATGGTTTGCTGACGAGCGATGCTCTTCGCCTCCTCCAAGGCAATAACGAAGCTAATGGTGGCGACCTTGCGGCACCGTTGTTTCGTCGCAGGCGGCCGCCGCCGACGGAGCCACCGCAGCCCCCGCCAGCGGAGCCACCGCAGCCCCCGCCGACGGAGCCGCCGCAGCCGCCGGGAATCCGTCCTATCGCTGATTTCCCCCCTGGTTGCTTCGATGGTCCAGGTCCGGTTTTTGGTGAAAATTTCAACCGCTTCGAGGAGACAGCGATCTGCGTCTACATCTTAGAGGGTGTGAACGACAACGGTGTCTATCAAGAAAGCCCCGGTATTAGATTCTTGTCTAACTCACCTGGGTACCCTGGCCGTGGCAGAACCGCTACAGTGCAGCTCAATGTAGTTGACCTTCCTGGAACAGCTCCTCAGGGTGGAATCACGGTCGAGACTGCTAGTTTTGCTTTCGTTGGGATCGAGTTCGCCTTTGCCAACTTCACGTGGACCATAGCACCGAGTTCTAGTACTACTGTTGGAACGGATGATGGGGTGCCTGTCGCTTTCCCAATATCATTCGAAGGTCATGAAGTCCCTGAGGACGAGCTTAGTTTCATTGTCGATCCCCAGGAGTTGTCCACCACGGCACCTAGGGGCGTAGATGCTCACAGGACTGGGCTGAGACTCGTTAACTCTGCACCTAGCAGACCTGGCTCGCTGCTACCATTCCAGGTTACGCAGGAAGTGTCCATCAAAAGGAAGACGAGGGGTGTAAGAGGTTGGGAGTTCGATGTCTCGTGCCAGGTGGTATATACAACAAGCGACGGAGTTCAGCATGATGACACCGCTCTTCTGGCTAGCGGTTTCTTGAATGGCTGATGTCAAGCAGCCGGTACATTTTGTATGGCCGAGTTGCTTTCTACTTCTTGGTTGAAGGTCTGAGAACCTTCTTCATCCTGGCAGTAGTACAGTCAGACTGCTTACTGCGAGCTCCAGCTAAGTCTTAATAGCTACTTAATAGCGTCGACCAGCTAGTAGCTGAGCAGCTACGAATATGTATCCTCTTATTAAGTTACTCACTTGTCTCAAAATGGGACGAAAATTTCAATATTGTTTCCATCATTCTCCTTTCGACGTTTCTGTATATGTCCTCAAGGAGCGTGGTGATTATTTGGTGCATAAGGTGATGCACCGATTTTCTTTCACTCTCTGTCTTTCAAGCAAAGACTTTCATGTACCGAGGTTTTGCGTTCGGCGAGTCTCTTTGACCTAGGGTTGGTCCCCCCATGGTTGAACTTTTGGCTCAATTTTGTCGAAAATACCCAACCGACGACGCCGGCATCAACTCTAATTTCGCCGGCGACGGCGTTGGACTTGAACTGACACACACGACGCCGGAAGCTTCACTGAACAGTGGCGAAATGCTTCACACGATTGACCATCTTGCCCGATGAGTCCTTCCGTCAGTGTCTCCCTGGCTGGCCTAGCTTACGCATTGATTAATTAATCTGGTTATTACCTTGCACCACTGTGAAAAACTCTTGCTGAGTTATCTAATCTAATAAAAGCCGGTCCACCCTTCAGCGCGTCGAAATAATGAGCGGCTCATTATGAGCCACTCCACTGTTGAGGGGGACCTTACCTATATGTGCATCGATTTGTCAGAGCGTCTTCTTCACTTCATAACTTATGAATCATAAGCATCACGAAATATAGAGTTCTTGTAGCACGGCCCGGGACACTGCAGACGCGACATACGGGCTTGTTGTTTACCCTGTTTAGTGACTGAACGCGGGCTAGGTGACAAACGCTTTCGATTGGAGTATCGCGTCAGAAAGGAATTCTGCCAATGAAGAGTTGTATCGTGGAGTCGCAAGGGTTACTCTTGTGCCGGCGCACGGTGGTGAGTTTTGTGAGACGGTGAAGCACACGGTGAGGCGTGGAAGAGAAGTTCAGAACTTCTCTAAGAGGACCCCTGAGAAGCTTCTCAGTTCGAATAGAGCGCTTACAGGGGAGTCCTTGACGAAGCATTTGGTACCATTGTATATCAATCGTTGAATCGGGCCCCCACACGGCGCACGCCGGTCCGATTCCAATTAAGTCGGAGACGACTTTGGTCCATCGAAAACACATATTCCCAGCGCGAGAAAAGGACCGCCGACACACCACGCAAAAAGCTCTGGGATGGGTTGAAACCGCATGCGATGCGCATGGAAGAAGCTTCGTTGCACAGCTATCGCTTCAGAATGGACTTCATTCCTCGTAGTCGGGCACGCTCTTCCTCTGACATCGGTGGAGCAGTAGGCTTTTTAGCTACCTTCACCTTGGAACCTGCATATCGGTGTCCCCCTCGGCTCACATAGACAGCGTTGTTCTCACTTGGCTGCTTCTTCGTATTGCGACCACCATGGCTCGTCTCTGGTTCATCTTCCCGTTTCCGCTTCCCTGCTGCCAATGAGCTCTGCGGCATCATCCTGTTGCCACGCACACAGCGGTCCATCAGGTCCGTCAGGCTGAACCCGCTAGAGGAACTGAACAATTGCAATCCCGATTAAACATGCATTCGACATGCACCTTACATTTTAGATGCCACGTCGATAGTCCGGCGAGCTCTCTTCGTCTGCAGGTCCGCCTTGCATCGCTCCTACCAATCATTGGAATCGCAAGCGTCTGTAGCATAGATCGCAACAACTACTTCCAGTTTCTTCGCGACCGTCTCGGCCACAGGGCGCACAATGTCTCGGGAAGAGGTACTGCCCGCCAAGCTTTCTATAGCGGCGTATATACCCGATTTCCGGATAACCTGCGAATCTGGTGATTCCGGTGAGTCTCCTCATATTCTCACGTCTGCAGGAAAGCCATCATCTGTCAACTTGCTTATTTCCTTGAGCATCGCCACTGTGTCAAACTCGTTAGCTGCCGAGCCTATCGGAGCGAAGAATCGCAGGAGCCCAACAGAATTACTGCCTTTCACCGTTTAGTTTGCTTTTGATGCGGATAATATCGTCAAAGCATTTGAGGTTGTCGCCGTTGTCGGCCGTCAAGGCCATTTTGGGTATGATCGGTATCGCCCTCCCCGTGGGGCTTCGGGTCGAGAGCGGCGCCGAGTCCCGAGGTTGGCACTGTTCATTCTCTTTGACAACGAAGTCGATAGTTGAGGCCTCCCCAAGGCCTCGACCTGAGCGTAGTCCATCAGACGCATACTAATGCGATCGCAGAGTGAACCTCGTCAGCAAGAACGGTTAATATGCAGCAACCGACCGAGCAAGGGCACAACGCTGGTGGCTGTCTGCTCGGGGTTGAAGTTCTTGATAACAGCATTGATGTATCCGTCATTGGTACGGGCACATTCCCCGCTAGTTACCCGCTGTCGCGAAAGTCTGAGCGACCTGACAGACTCTGTGGGGCTCTACTTCCCCATCATCAACCGGAGGGCGTACAGACTTTTAACCTGCCCTTGCCTTTCAGCTGCTTCTTCTACTCTCTTAGATTTCAGAGCATCTTCGGAGGGTCTTAATAGCGCGTCCGACTGCGTCAAAGGTGAATTATTACTCAGGCGATGATGATATCCAGGACTTACCATTTTGATATCCGTGGAAAGGCGATTGCCGAGTAAACTAACAGGAAGGCGGCCACCTGATACGATGAGCGAACGGGGGTTGTCTCTCACGAGGAATGGTTCTACCCGTCATAGTGCGCGAGTTCATAGACTTTGACCTCAACTCTTCCAGATGAATATGACATAGCCCTGAACGGTCGAGCTCGGAGTTGACAGGATATCTGAGACAAGAAGGACCCGTATGTAGGGCTGCGATAGATAATCGAACATTGTCATGGTGTAACTTACACTGCGTAAGGCACCAAGGAACGTGTCATTTTCTTATACAAATCACAGAGAAAGCCATTCTATGGCAAGATTGGCTGTTTCGAGACCATATTCGAACTGGAAGCCAGAGTGACTGGCATATTCGAAGTAAAATTTTCCGAAAAAAACGAGAAATACTACAAATATTTCACTGGGAGAAATTCGGCGAAATATTCCATTGCTGCAGAAATTTTGGCTTTTTCGGCCTTCTTTGGCTCTTTTTCATAGTCGGAACATCATCTGTGAACACTCAGCTCAACCCTCAGCCCGACTAACGTTCTAAAACAGACTTATTCATAGCGATCCACTGGCATGAAGACTGTGCTCCTCTAATCTTCTAAAAGACAACCTATAGTCCGGAAGACCCTCAACCACCAGCTCTCGTTTGTCCACGAGTGTCGCGATCACTTTACTGACATGCTGGCCTTGACCTTATCCACCACACCACAACCGTTTACGGCCTTGAGCTTATGAATGTATCTTTCCTCGTCCGACATACCCTCATCGCTATTGGAGCGACGCTATGCTACTCCGTGTCAACCACCTCGTTGACCTCGTAAACCTTCTGTTTCGGAAACAGTGCTTTCATGTTTCATGGATGTAATTCCTCCAAAAGAGGACATGCAGAGGTGTGAGCTACCCGTTGCTGAATTTTCAGCATCCACTCCCGGCAAGAACTCCGAGGCACTCGACGCGACCTTCCTAGGTGGGCCACCGTGGCCAGGCCACGACGTGGCCGCTACGTCCAAAGCGTCTATAGGGTCTTTGACGACTATCAAAGGGCCCTCCTCTCCAATTCGCACGGAGCCCAGCCAGTATCTCGCACTGAACGCTGACTCGGCTGCTTCTTCGCCGTCGGCGAATCGCCTAATGGTAGCTCGTCTTCCCCCTTGCTGAGTTGTCTCTCATATGCCTTCCCGCCAAATGGCGAATGCGTAACCCATTAAAGGGCCATGATCTGCTCCAAACGACATTCTTCGAGGTGATCCGTGGACCGGGATGGATTGAAATTATTCTTTTTGTAATCGTCGCGGAAATCACGTCTCTAGATACCATCAGGGAAATGGGTGAAATACTCCCACGGATCCACTCCCCGCTTCTTCGGTCTCGGACGATCCATGAGAAGCTGCGCAATGCATTATGCAGCGAGCAGATATGACACTGAGTTTGAGTTTCCGATTTACATTATCGGTGCTAGACTAACCACTGCAGCATGGTTAAATTCTGGCATCTCTGAAACCTCCAACTTTGAATAACTCACTCGTGAATGCCTTCCAGGCTGGAAGCTTTGGCCACCCTGTTGGAGTACTGATAGTATATCATGCGATCATACTGAGTGACTTATCGGAGGAAATTCGTCACATGAAACCCGTTTCATCTCTATATCATGGCGAACGCGATGTTGACCCCCTTCCAAGTAGGATTTGCCCGGGCATGCAAAGCCTTACATGCATCCCTGCTTGCTTTTGCTCCCCACCACTGCCTCGCAGTCTCCCACACCACTCGCCGTGCCAATCTTCAGCATCTTTTCCCGAGTACCCACAGTGAGGGCGACAGGAGATATCACTACCTAAAACGAAGAACATACAACTACTGCGACAAGCGTCTGGACCCGAGGGCAACTTTATCATCTTCGGGCGTGAGCTCCGGGTTGAGGAAGTACCACACATCCCCTCTTTCCAGTTTAATCGCAGCCGCGCTATCCGTCACGCGAAGGCGCACGTATCTGACCAACGCGTGGATTGTCCACTGGCGTCCGATTCCTCACGTGGGACTGTACGGGTGGAAGTCTGTGACCCAGGCGTCGCTGTACCTGCAGGAACATCGGCCAACACCAAGCCACAGCCTTCCTCACTGTGCGGTCCTGGCCAGTCGTCCTTTCCCCAGTGTACCGGTGCGAGTAGCACCGACTTTGTAGACCATACCGATGAAGACGCGGTCCTGCTCCACTTTCGCTCTCACCTCGAACCTGACAGCGATTAAGCTACGTCCCATCGACTTGAGTTCACTTGAGATCCCGTAGTTGCACAAGTTTCTTGCCCGCCATCAGAGTGTCAATCTGAAGCAACAGAAGTCCAGGCGGAGCCGTGATGTTCGGCGGAGCGTCGCATACTTGGTCTTGCGGGACTAGCCGCTCTGCCAACTTGATTCCTGAGTAATGGTCGGGGGCCGGCGGCTCGGGCATCGATATCCAGAAGAGGTGCTTCGGCTCAAAGCCATCCAACTTGTCCTCACTCAAACGCGACAAAGAACGGCGGGTTGTAGGAACATCAGATTACAACGACTGCTGGTACGATCGATACTTTACACGGGACCATGCAATTTTACACGGTGGTCTGGCCCTGCAGCAGCATGAGAAGGTCAAGGAGAGCTCTCATTTTTGCCCGAGCCATAGAGGCGCCTCAACAGAGGGCTCCGAGGGTGGTGGTGGGGTCTGCCGTTGAATGGCCGTGGCTGTGTGGGCCTGTGATAGAGAGTAGCAACAACGAAACACGGTGATACGGCCTACGCAGTCCACGCCTGGTTCGACGCTGCTGTAGGGGACCATCGGCTCCGCGCAGTGGTAGGTGCTGTGGTAGAGACAGAAGAAGAGGGGAGCAACGCCGGCAGAGCTGTCGAAGGGTCATCCCCGTGCCGATCGGCCATAACCCGGTGGTAGTCGAGGAGCTCTGAGATGCGAGCTCGATAAACGAGTAACGGGAGCGATGACTCCTCTTTGGCAATCCCAGTGATGATAGATAAAGGCAAAATCTTTTGAGGAATGCCAAGATCAAATGAGTTTGAATTTCGTGGCGCGTGACGTAGCTGTGAATACACGAATCACACAACCACGGTCACTGAGATGAGAACGAAATACGGTCCCACCTTGAGCTTCGCAAGGATATCGCCACCGTCGAAGCGCCGGCGATGCACTACAGGGCCGTCGAGCGATAAGCCTGCAAGCAAACCGAGCGTGAGACGTACAACCACAACCCTGCATGCACGAAGACTGCGTGACGAGGAGACGAGGACCCTACTGAGACGTCTGATCGTCTTACTGTCCCCTCTACAGGCCAGTTTACCACCACGCTCCGCTACGAAAGATACCCGAGTTTAGACACCTCAACTTGCCATGTTCTACATTAGGACAACGTGAATTCAGAGACCTTTACCTGAGGGAATGGTCCTCCGCCTCATCCTCCTTCTCCTGCAGTCCAAGGCTGAGCTCTGCTATGTGAGAGCGTAACCTTCGAGCCTCCTGCTGTAGCCTGAGGATTCTCGCGCTGCGGTGACCAAGCTCGGCTCGAAGGTGCCTGAAATAGCGGCCACGACCCTTCATGCGCTCTACTGAAGAGCGACCAACTCCGTACTCATTCTGGCGTTTGAGCTCCTCGAAGTCTCCCCCCTCCTGACAGTACTTTGGGTGCTGGCTCTGAGAGCGAACTGCTTGTAGAGGCTGAAATCTGGTCATGCTGCTGACCTCATCTCCCGAGGCTCTGACCATCCTCAATTCAGTGCGCAGCTTCTCGTTCTCCTCCCTCAAGCATCGGAGAGCCTCAGAAGTCTCAACGCCGCGACGTGACACCTACATAAGCCGTCATAGACACACCCAAGCACCGCACGGCCTTACATGCTGTTCGATCTCCTGCTGCATGAAGCTGGCCACGTCTTTTAGTTGCTCTACCGCATGGAGGAAGGCCTGCAACAGGGAACACTGCGTGGGCAGGACGCAACGCTCTTCCTTGACTCACATGAGAATCACTCCCCTTCTGCTTCACTATGGCGTCCTCGCTGCGCCCATTACGTAACCGGCTGAGTTCACGACTAAGGGCCGCCCTCTTCCGCGCTGACTCGTCTATCTCCTCTCTGAGCTCCTCAATCTGGAGCAGCGCGAACGGCAATGTCATTGCACAGAGGAAGCCTCAAGATGGTGTCTCACCGTTTCGTTGGCCCGACCGAGCCTAGCCTGCAGCCTCGTTACGAGCCCGTTGACCTCAGTCGGATCGCTTCCTTTCAAAGTTTCAACCTAACAATCACGTAAGTGCTCACTCATCCAGCGTTATAACATTAGCAAGCCCCGTGCGATGGAAGCTCGAAGCTCAAAAATACCTCTTCCCTAGATTCCTTGAGCTCTCGCCGGCATGCAACCAGTTCCTCGTTGGCTACTTCCAAACGGGACTGGAGCTTGCTCATCTCCGCGGTATGAGCAGGGTGGGTAGAGGCCTAAAGGAATCCACGACAATAACTGACCTTTGCCACCCCTCGTGGGCTTGGCACCTTCCCCCTATCCTTCTCCCTGAGCTTCTTCTCCGCAGCGAACTGACGATTCGCCTTCTCTGCCCCGGCCACGGCCGCCGCTGCATGAACCGAGTGGCGACCTCCAAAGCCATCGCGTCCCACCGCTACCTCTCTCCTCCTCTAGCCGCTTCACATTCTTCTCTTGCCGCCCTATAGTATCTTGCAGTTCTGAAAAACGCTTCTCCGACGGAAGCAACGCGGAAGCCTCGTTAAAACCGCGGACAAGCAGTAAATGATACCCACGGAAGATCCCAGCTTACCCTGACTCTCCTTCTTTACCGACCCTAGCTCGCTGCTCAGCTCTCGTATCTGTAATTCTGCCGTGAGAAGCGGGCGTGCCGCGGCCACTCACTTCGCCTGCCGAGCGTTCCTCTCCTCCACCATTTCACGTCGAAGCTGGAGGTTATCCTTCACCAGAGCTTCGCATCGTTGCTGCCAATCCTACAATGGACAGCCATTCCCCTTCGCGGCCACCGCATCATAAGTGGAACCACGCGAGACTGGCCGGACACGACAGCAGCAGAGATCATAGCAGCTCACCACCTGGAGAGCCGCCGCCGTTTCAGTGTTCGCCTGCTGTTGCCTTCCCAGCTCTGACTGCAAGCGCTCCTGAGCACAGCCATGATAGAAGGAAGGCATGGTAACCTTAGGATGATAATCATCCTCATCAGCGTCATAATACCACTTCATAACTTCCCAAGGGTTCCTGCGTCTGGCCTTCCTCTTCGCTAGCAGCAGGTGGGGCGTTGAGGGCCTGACCAGTACAAAATGAGCACCGGATGGACGAGGGCATCCCCATCACCTCCGCCTCGAGGCCCGTTGTAGAATCCTCACGGGAACTCTCAACATACTGTTCAGGGACGTCCAGAAAGCCAACGCTGCGACTATTCGATCTTGGTGGCGCTTGAGAGGAAGATTCGCCGGGCGTCGTTGCAGGGGGAGAAGCAGCAGCAGCGATGGGCGAGCGGTGATCTGCCGGGCTCTCCCGAGGCCTGCCATCGGCAGATGTATCATCGGCGGCTGGGCGCTTGGAGGCCTCCACAAAGACTGCATCTAGATGGTCCAAATATACCGTCTTGGGACTCTCCGTGGGTAGGCGTATACGGAACTAATAACACCATCATAACCGACCACCAAGCATGCGAGCGACTACCGTAGTCCCCTTATCCTTCGCTGACTCAATCTCTATGCTGCCTCCAGCTAGCTTCACTATCTCATACACCACAGTGAGGCCCAGGCCTAGACCGTAGTAATTGTGGGGTTCCAACCTGAATCATTCCATCATCTTTGTGGACGGGTCGTCTACCTTCCGTGTACCTCACAAAAGGCTGGAATACCCTTTCCTGATCCTCGTCAGGGATGCCTATCCCCGTGTCTTCCACTATGAGCGTCACCTAGCAGAAGAGCAGGAGCAGTCCACCCCATCCCGAGAGCTCCCGCACTCTCATCACCATGCCCTTAGTCGCCTTAGCGTCTATCCTAACATGCCCTTTGTTGGTGAACTTCAAAGCGTTCTCAGCCACATGCTCGATAATCTAAGGTCGAAGCATGCGTCGCACCCCGCCCCCGCGAGGAGCTCACCTTGGCCAGCTTCAGCTCCTCGCCCTGTATGTCAGGCAGACTAGCCGGGCATTCGTTGAAGAAGTTAACCTCTCTCTTCTTCATGGGTTGGTTCCGCTTATCCTACGATACAGCGTCTCTCTACTGTGGACTAAGTGCGATGGGGCTCTACCTTGGCAACATCGAGTTGCTTGTGGATGTTATCTACCAGCATAGGGATCTGCACCTGAGCAGCACATGCGAGATGGGAGACTCTTAAGGGACATCTGATGATCGACTATTCTAGTATGAATTTGAGTCTGTATTCACAGCAGAGGTCGCAGTGACAGACCACGGGTGAGGGTTACCGGAAGACTACAAAACATACCGATTTCACCACTAGTCCGGCAGGCAGCTCTAGCATTAGGGCGGCGTCTCTGACCACGTCTATGACGTCCACTAACCTGACAAGGAAAACGCTATAAGAACGTGCGCCACGGTCTTTCGCACTCACCGAACTCCGCAACGGTTGATCATGCCGAGCTGCTTCTGTAAAGGTTTCTTCTCCTCCGTCCGTACCTGCAGTAACATCACTGGCTGCAATCAACACAAGATGGCACGACTACCGACCAGATAGTCGCTGCAGCCGATGACCCCTAGGAAGGGTATCCGAAGCTCGTGCGCCAGCAGTCCGACCGTTCGCTTCATTAGTAGCCGCTGTGATGGCCTCGGCTGAGTCGTATCCAAGTAAAGGCCGAACCCCTCGGGACCCCGATCGAAACTGAGGCGAATGTGGCCGTGGGCAGCGAACAACGGCATCGAGCCCTACGTCTGGAGGGGCACTGGAGAGTTCATTTTTATGGGTATCCGGACAGTGACAGTAGTGCCTTGGCCTCGACCAGGGGAATGCACAGCGATCGACCCACTCATCAAGTGCAGAGTCTGAAGGACAGCGGGAGTGCGCGGGGAAGAAGCGTGTGATCTCCACCGAGCAGATAAGGACGGATCCGTGGGAGAATAAGCGAGTACCTTCCATCAGCATTACCTCTAGGACGACGGAGAGACCAAGACCTAGGCAGCCATCGTGCGGATACGCCAGTCGACGGAAGGGTATGAAAATTCTGAGCACGGGGCGAGACTGATCAACTGAGCTCAACTGGGAAACGTACTCATCGTGACGGGCTGGGTCAATACCTATGCCAGTGTCTGATACCGTCACTGTCACAAAATCTGCATCAGTTTTACCCGACACTGTTACGGTACCCTGAGGAGAAAAAAAATCTTCCGAGGGCACCAACTGCTGGGCCTTACCGATTCGGTGTAGCGGAGGGCATTGTCTATGATGTGGTACATTACTCTGGATATCTTCATGTCATCACCCTCGACCACAGGCCCCTCACCCTCCGACCATTCCGCAGGGCAATCGTGGACCTAGACGCAACCGCCTGCTGCATTCCTCGAGGATGGGCACCCCCTTTCCACTACCAGTTCGACAGTGCTCTTCCGAACTGGTACGCCGTTCTTGTCCTCAGCATAGCGCATCAGCTCCACAGCCTCTAGTATCGATAACCCTACGTCGACGTCTTGCTCTGAGAAGCGCTTGGTGACGTCCGATAATTTAATCTTTGCGTTTTCTTACGCTGCATGAACATAGTGCCGCGCGAAAGCTCGTCAATCTCCAACGTCCGTTCTACCTGAGGGTGTAGGCTGGAGGAGAATTGGGCGAAGTGTGGTATGACTGACATATTCGGCAAGGCGGGTTCCAGCCCGGTTGATCATGGATAAGAGCCGCTTCTTGCCTTCATCTCGTACCATCACTTTCATAGCTTCTGTCAGGCCCACCACGCCGTTGAAAGGCGTCTTGAGGTCGTGCACCTACCATACCATCTCAAGCGCAACTCCCAAAGACAACGAAATGATGTGCAGCCCTCTAAGCCCATCACGACGCCTCGCTCGTCTCGATCTATTCTAGCAGACCATCGAGAGCCGCGTGAGGATCCTCTTTGCTAAAAATGATTGCGCGCACGCGGACCTCAAGCAACAGCGAGGTCGGCGATAAACACCAGGAATGAGACCACGTATGACGACCGAAGCTGCTCCTAAATTTGATGACCGATTTCCGCTAGAAGGGTATACAATTTAGTTCTACGTGGCTGGCCTCAGTTTGCCCCTGTGGTCGGATAACGGCGCTTGGCGCAGTCCCCCGCTGGGCCCATCATGACACCTAATCGCACTTTCGACCATTCACAAGAAACACGCCGGACTTTTCCTCAAGGGCGCGGGGCGCTCTGAAGCACCCGGAAAACCATGCCTCCATCGCCTAATACAGCGTGGGCCGCGCTGCCAAGGTCGCCCCAGATTCAAAATTGGTGCTTGCAACTTGCAAGCAAGCAAGCAACTTGCAAGTTGCAAGGCGTATCCTAGCGCAAATCCTTGACGGAAGGGACTCCCCTAGAAGCGGAGCAGGCACCAGCGAGTAATAGCTCATTCGAACTGCCAAGGAGCGTTTGATAAACTTATTCTGACATTCAGGATCGGTTCATGAACCGCATCGAACGTAAAAATCAATTTCAGATGTTGTACGCAAAACTTACATTTGACGCTTGCGTATTTCTGGTAAGCTTTGACGGCGATTAGAGTTTTCTGGCAAATTTTAACGGCGATTAGAGTTTTCTGGTAAGTTTCGTTTCTTCAATTCTCATGATTCTGATATTTCCTACGTATTCTTTCTGGAAAACTTTCCAGATAAACTCATTCTGAACGGGGCCCAGACGCGAGCATGTACTACCAGTTGGCCGCAGTCCTCTCTGCCCAGCCAGACATCTCCTCTTTCAGTGATGAGGTCCGCATAGGGATCACCGCTCATTCACCAATCACAGCCCGACGTTGGCTCAAGATTCCGTCAAAACCGAAAACTGCCATCACAAAGAACTCAATGACCTTTCGGACTTCGAGCGCGGATCTTGCGCAGGGGTATCGATCGATCGGGCGCGCGCTAATAACATCAATGCGGTGTCGGCAGGTCGTAGCACACACGCCTTGAACAGGGATGGAACCTGTGGGTAAGGCCCTCTATTCTCGGAGTGGTTATCTAGCCTCGAAGCATTATCTTCATCCGAATGGTCTACAATAGTCGCTGTACTGAAAAATACTCGGGAGGCAATGGTAGTAGGGATGCGGTTGGCAGTGTATCTGTTCTTGTGTAAAATGCCGGTAAACGACCTTCCAGTGGAGTCGCCTAATGGACCGGTCGTAGAGGTAGGAGGAGTACCGTTTGGAGTGGTACGTCATCGTGTTCTGTACTGCTCGTCAGACTGCCGCTATGTTGCTGGCCAATCCTGAGATTCGGTCCTCGGGACAGAGCTTGGAAGACATATGGAAGTTGGCGGAGGAAATAGTGGCAAAAAGACAAAGTGCTTCGGATAAGAGCCACGTCCCAGCAGGCTCGACAGCTCCCAATAGCAGAGGTACTACCATGGATTTCGCGCGCCACGAAATTAGTCGTTTACGAGGTCGTCGTTGACGTGTTCTCAGACGGTAGCAATAATGGAGCAGCGAGTGGACGGCCGCCGCTGAGTTCCCCTATGAACACTCCTCCTGGTCTGCCGATGGGCAACATCGAAGCAGAGCCGTTCGCACCTATCAGCGTCATGGCCCCTTCGACAGATGGACAGAGCCCACCCAATCCCACTTACGCTATGCCATCAGCGAACCACTCCTACACTGCTGCGGTACCGCCCCCTCACCAACCCGTGAACGTTAGTCGACCTGTGAGAGGCATCACAGCCAGTCATAAACCCGGGCTGGCATCATCGAGTGCTCGGCAAAGAAGGAGGTCTCAGCCCAATGTGTCTAATGCGATTACTATGGATTCCTCGGACCCTCGGACGACTCTTATGCTGAAGAACATCCCCAACAAGTACTCTCGGCAGCTTTTGGTTAACGAGGTCATGGCCCGCATGCCAGTGGGATCTTTTGACTTCGTCTATATGCCAATTGACTTTCGCTCGCGGTGTAATTTCGGTTACGCCTTTGTCAACGTCACTGACCCCGAAGTACACTCGGATGTTCTTCAACGCCTTTAAGAATTCTAGACTGCCTGGCGTGAAGAGTAGTAAAGTTTGTGAGGTCGTCTACGCTCGGGTACAGGGCCTGCAGGCAAACGTGAATCGGCTGATAAACTCTCCCATTTTGGACTGCACTCCTGAGGATGATGACGATGCACTCCCGTTGGTTTTTGGTGATCACAACGAGCAGATCCCATTCAAGAGACTGGCACAGATGAGAAGGGAAAGGCAGATGCAGCTTCGGGCAGGGAAACGCCAACAACATCATCTCAAGCAACCCACAACCATTGCCGAGGATTCCCAGCTGCCGCCGATGGGTGCTGGACCAGCGCCACAGGTGTCACCATCCAGTGGAGGGACCAACGACACCTGGGTTCCCACTATATCGAGCGTTCCGAGCGGGCCTGGGTTGGAGTCCTTGCTGTGGGACACGATGCCTCTTGAAGACAACAGCAGTTTTGTATCTGCTCCTACCCTGCTTTTCGGAGCCAATGGTGGGCAGTACAACGGTATGTCGACTATGACTGGGACATCGGCGAGGCTGGTCGAGGAGGAGCAAGGAGATCATCATACCAATATGCTCCAAAGCCCCGACTGGCAGCCATGTGATACGGATCGTTTGGTATTGGACTCCCTGAATATGCTCAGCCTCGAGTAGGGAGCTCGAGCCCACGCATTTTCGGTGATGTTCTATCGCCACTTTGAAAGCCTACTAGCTTCGATGATTATAGAGGCAGTTGTTGTTGCTGTTGTCGAATGCCTTCTCCTCCTCCTCCTCGTCGTCGTCCTTCCTTTTCTGTACCATCTTTGTCAGTATTCCGAGAACCTATCTGTTTGGTAGTAGTTGATGACGCCATTCTATTTCATACTGTATCCATTCTTCGCACCACCACTCTCGTCGCTTTAACGAAGGCGATTTGAACCCCCACCGCCATCGTCCCTGCCGTTGTGCCTCGTCTGTGGCCTCTTCTGTCGCTAGCTGTAGCAGCGTTGTCACCCATGACGATGATGATCTCGCTGTCGATTATCCGTTGAACCTATATTTGTTATTTGCCTCGCCACCAAGTCCTGTCTATCGCGGCGAGCAGTGGATGTTTTCTCATCTTTCTTGATACCGAAGAAGCATAGACCGCGGCACACTGGACTCCATGGTGAGGTCTCTTGCTAATAATGATGATAGCATTTTGTATTCAATAATATTTTTCGGTCTTCGGAGCACCGATGTGGACCGCCGTCTGCTCCCAAGGCGGCCGAGGTTCAAGCTTGCACCATTCAAGTGCTGGCCTCATGACGCTACCGGGTATCTCTAACGTATTGGCGACCGTCTATCTCAGTCAGAGCAGCGCCATGACTGTTGCTGGATGGCTCGTCCCTGCTCGTACCGGTGGTTACTTCTGAAGATCCCTCGGTAATGATGATATCAGCTATGCCCGGAGCCACATGATGATGATGACGAATGCGGTCCCTTGTGTGCTTGGCAGTTGTTGTTGTTGTATTCTTGTCATCTCCCCTGTGGTCTGTCTATCGTCCTCATCCTCCTCCCCCTGCTGCTACTGTTAGCTCATCATCCCTTCTGACCGTAAAAGTTGCTACACTTACACAATAGATGTTATCACACAGTTTCCACCTTACCCCCCTCAGTTCGGCGTACTAGTAGTAGATTAATTCATGACCACTTCTTGCCAGTACGAAGTCATTGTCGTTACTGCCGCTCGATGGTTTTCTGTGATGCTCCTTCGGAAGAACAGCAGCACGCACCCATCGAGGAGAGCCTCTGCGACTCCTTGCTCTACTCTGATGTTGCTGACGATGAGACCTTACACCATCTCCTTCACGCTGCCAAGAGCCTCTCATCGTCATCATCGCCTCTGCTGCAGAGCCCCCCTTTGCAGTACCTGACGGCTACTGATGTTAGCTTGACAACTACCCCAATTCTGGTCGGAGACTATGCCGGGCTTGAGGTAGATCGTGATTTCTGTCGGCAGTGGTGGGATGCTCTCATCAGCTACTATCACCACAGTCCAAGGCCCCGCCGCTTCACACTCCCAATGACGAGTCTCGGGCCGTCCCCGAATCTCTTCCCGAGTCGAATGGCTCGGTTAGGTAAGCGTTCACACACTTCGCAGATTCAAGATTCGTTGCTTTTTACGAATGTCCTCGTTATTTAAGCTTGCTTTGGCTACCCGTCCCAGCGCTATGATTCCTTCACGTTATCGAGGCCCCCCGTCGTTTCAGCTCCCCCACGCTTCAGGGCGGCAGTCGCTCCAAGCCCGGGTTCCTCCTGCCAAACCCAACCCCGAAGGTGCTCGCTTGGCCTTGATGGGACGTGAATTGTCTTTTTTCCAGTACGGAGATGTCTGGCCGAATTGCCGTATCGAGACACGGCCTTCTTATCGCACTCCCTTATTCTGCAAGCACCGTCACACTCTCTTCTTTGGCTTACCAGAGTCACGATGATGCTCGCTGCAATATTGATAAGAGAACCACACTAATGCTGAGGAATATTCCCTACAAGTAGTAGCAGCAGCATCAGTGGAATCTTAGGTTGACGCGTGCTCCAGATACAATCGTGACGACCTCGTTGTGGAGCTTCAGAATCGTCTGCCGGTCGGATCTTTCGATTTCGTCTATTTGCCCATGGACTTCCGTTCAACGGGTAACTTCGGTTATGCTTTCGTCAACATGACAGCTCCGACTTTCGTCGAAGATTTCTATACCGCCTTTAACGGTACTTATCTAGCATGCCCGGGACTTCAACAACTGGTAGCCTTGTGCGTCCCTAAGCGCACCGACTACCCCCTTCTGTGTTACACAGACTGTGTATTAGGCCTGTACGGTTACCTTTGCCCGAGTACAGAGGATTCGACGCTAATATCAGCAGGCTGCTCAAAAGCCCGATATGGGCTGCTCCGAATGCTTTCGATACTGTATTGCTTGGCTCCCAGCATCATCCACTCTCACATGCGTCATTCAGGTTGGCTCGACTTTAATGGAGCTCGCCCTTCCTGCGATCTTCACAAATGGCGTACAACAGCCGTTTCCGAGGTACTTATCGCACCTTCCCGGAGGATCCCCATCATCACTTCTGCTCAGACCCGACCCAAATCGTTTGCACAGAAGCTTATTGGTGGACGAAAAGCCCTTCAGTCATTGGCCTGTCCGCCCCATAGACAGGGCTCCTCGGGCTCTGGGGCCTATCGCAATTCCTTGTGGCTCTCGTCGTGCAACGACGAAGACCATACACCTACTTCATCGTAGTGGTGCTCAGCCTCAGCCCTCCTTCGAGCAAGTAAAGAGCTGCTGCTGCTGCTGCTGCTGCTGTCGCCACGTTCTGACTGGTGGTTATATTGTCTCGCTACCGGATAACAGACAGGTTAGTAAGCTTCAGCGGAAAGGGTTCTCATATTTCTCATGCCGCTGATCTCCTTAGGTGGCAACCAAGCGTGGCGTGCTTTTCTGGGTGAAGTCTGCTGAGTTCGGTGATCGTCTCCTCATTGTCATGCTCGGTCGACAGCCCCTCTTTCTCCACCAAATTATTGTTCCGGGCCTTCGCTCTCCTCTCTCCGCGAACCCTTGCCCGCTTCCTATTATCATTTCCATTTTTATCATTGTAGTCAAGCTGCAAGCCGCTGTAACCCTTGTCCAACTTCTGCTGCCAACCTCCACCTGTGCAGCAGCCTCTTCTCCATCTTTCCCATCATCGTTGCCTGTCACGACAACTGCACCAGACTTGTAGTGGATGGCCTCTGGACTTATGACTTCTCGTTTGCACGAGCATTCACTACCTGACTCTGCTGTCTATCGTCCCTCCATCGTACCATTCCATCTTCAACTCTCATTAAAGGGAAGATACAGGCTGTGTGCAGACGACTGTATTGCTTTGTTGCTCTTTTTATGGTCGTCCTTCACACACCCCGCCGCTGGCGCCGCCTCCCCGTACCCTTGTCAGTGTCTTAAACTCAACAAGATGTGTACTGTTACCAGTAGTAACGACGGCATAGGTATCATTATGGGCCCAAACTATCAACTACGTCGTCCTGGTTTCACTATAGATCCAGATTCAAAGGCGTTTGATTCATGTTAACACTTTTAGGGTCCTGCTTTACGGACAGTCTGTGGCTAAAGGCTGTCCTCTTATCGCCACCATGACGTGGCCTCATCTTGGAAGTGTTATTACCGCTTTCCTGCCCTGTTGTGCTTGTTGTTGAGTTGCTGTTAGAGGGCTTCTAGGTGCGAATAATCGCGACAGCATCATCCGGATCATGATCAGTTTATTGACTCTTCGACAAGCTGCCCTCTCCTGCTTCGACTGTCTTGTGAATGTCTTACTATGGTAGCGGCAACAACAACAGCCACAGCAGTACTGCAGCGCCGCAGCCGCCGCTGCCGAACCCCTTCATGCAAGGAGTAGTGGCTTCCGCCGCTCCACAGTACTCCCTTGTGGCCACGCCCAATACTGCTGGTATAGACACCGGGACGCCTCAACAGCAACAGTACCAGGCAGTGGCAGCTGCGGCTGCAGCGGCAGCCATGGCCGGGGGAACTCCCGTGGGCTACCCTCAGTGGGCTGGTGCTCGGCAGGTAGTAGTGGTAGTAGTATGCTCCTAAGGATCGCTATAGTCCTGTTCAGTTCTACCCTCAACAGCAGCAGCAGCAGGGGTTCAACGACCAGCAGCAGAGTGGTGGTGGGTCGCCGTATGGTCCCTACTACGCCCGGTATAATCACTATTACGCCTCTGCAACCGCGCTTCCCCGACCCCCTGTGCAGCCATCCCAGATCCCTCAGGGATACTATAACGGAGTGCCGACCCATCAGGGGTACCCACAGGCTCAGCAGCAACAACAGCAACAGCCGTCGAGTATCACCCAGCCTACTACCGCTCCTGGTCCACCGCTTTCTTCTATGCCACAATCGGCGACATCACCAGCACCAGCAGGAGGAGCAGTAATGCTGGGCGGATCGGCAGGGAAAGGAGGGCCCTCGGCCTCTCACCAGTGGCAGCAGCATATCCAAGGGCGACCCTATTCTCAAGCACAGCCGCAGCAGACTGCCCCTAGTCATGCTCCGCGGTATTCGGTGCCTCAACAACAGCAGCAGGCGAGTGGCATGCAGCAGACCCAGACACCGCCGAAGCCTTTAACGGTCGCCAACCCTGCCGCCGGCGCGATGGTAGTCCAGAGTACGCCACGACCTAAGCAGGGACTGAGCCGTCCGGGCCAGGGGGTGGCTCGGTCGGGTAGTCGGTATGATCAACGTCAAAGAATGGGAAAGGGTGGCAAAGGAGCGGCAACCACGCCTGTCCTCCCAACCCAAGTTACCCCACGGTAAGTGAGAGCTCCGAGCTAGGCCGATCGTACTCTCACTTTTCAGTGCGAACCCAGTGGCCCCCCAGCCAGCGCAGAGAGTCACCCCTCCGCCCAGGCCTGCGGTGCTGCCCGAGCGAACCATGCCCCAGGTCACAGCAGTCGTGCAGAGTTCAGGTAGTGAGGGGAAGTTCGGCAAGTTGGTGGCAGTACCATGTGCAGGGGCGACTCCCTCGATGCCACCAGCAGCTACGGTCGTCGGATGCAGGGATCGAACGCCCGTCCGACCGATGCCGAAAGCAGCCCTGCAGACAGTGGCCGCCCCGCCGGCAAGTTCCACCAATTCAGGCGAGTACTTTTCCTTGCTAAGCCCCCTAAATTCTGGCCTTCAGCTCCGCCTCCTCCGCGATCGCACATGGCCATGGTGACGCCGACGGTCGTTCAGTCCGGCATCGCCATCAGTGATACGCGCAAGACGGCTGCTGCCAACAGCACCGGCCCCAAGTATTCGGAGCTGATGGCTTCCGTGTTGCCTCCCCTGCGGCCGGGAGAGGCCGAGTTTGTAGGCCTTTGCTGTAGCTCTTGTCCTGTCAACAGCTAGAGGCGTCAGGTACTGGAGATGTGGACTGACAAACGGGCACGGTTCCCTCTTCGGTCGACGGTGTTGTCGAGTCGGTGGCAGTCGTCTCCCGAGCACACCTGCAGACATCGCATGCAGATATTCCCGCGAGGGTAATGGCGCGGCTTGGAGTCACTTCGGCTACTGTCCGCATTGTTACGCGACGGTTGGTAGGTATCAACTCAGAGACCTCCCCGCGTCCCAGAGGAAGCCCACGGATAGCTGGCTTGCTGTTAATGTTGTTGTCGAGAATGAACCCAAACCCCAAAGTCCTTTTGTTGGTAGTAGCAGCAGTAGCCAGCTCTCCCCAGCGGAGAGTTCCACCACGATCAGGTGCCGCTTACCCCTGGGCAGCCCAGTCCCTGAACAAGCAGGTCATGTTATGGATACCTAACTACAAGTACCGCACGTGCCTGGCCGAGCCGCTGTTGATGATGCTCCGTCAGGTCGCCGAGTACTTCTATAATTCGATATGGCCCGGGAGTCTTCAGCAAGGAACAGCCTACCCTGTAATACCATCGCGTCCGGGCCTTGTCTTGTTGTTATTTTGTGCCGCAGGGGCTGGTCGGGGCTCTTGGATCTCCAGTCCGACCCTGCCAAGCTGATCGATGCTGGCTGGATCGACAACTCCGGTAAGCTGGTTATAAGAAGCATGGTAGTGGACACAGAGAAGGAGGTGGTGGTCAAGGTGACGAGGGGTACTGTGCTGCCCTTCGACCAGCACCCGTGCAAGACAGGTTGCGTTCACGTCTTCGTGGTTGAAGACGAAGCAGGAAGTGGCCGATGCGCAAGCGAAACTGAAGGTCCAGCAGCAGTTGGAAGTCGACAGGGAGGTCAGCCGCGTTCGCTGCTTCGAGCACGTATTGGTGTTATCCAGGCTGAAGCGGCAAGGCAGGCGGCGAGACGACAGGCGTTAGCGTCCTCGGGGCCATCACCGACACTATCGTCAACCGCGGCCTCGGAAGGTTCCACTCCCGCCGTAGCTGCTGCAGCGCAGCAGGGCCACTCCCTCAAGGCCCTCAAGGAGAGGAAGTAACGAGAGAGTGTTTGAGGCCATTCTATAGCTCAGGTGATGGCTTGCCGTCTTCAGGTGGATTGCGCCGGCTTTTCCGGACCAGACCGAGAAACGAAAGGTCGAGGACGCGAAAGTTGGGAGACGTCCCCGGAGGGCACAGCGGCGGATGAGCCCTACTCAAGCCCAACACACTCCGTCACGCCTCGTGCAGCCTGACAGGAGCGTACAAGAGCTGCGTAGGTCTTCTGGCCCACCGGGGTCGGAGAGGTGGCCGTAACCGCAACGGCAAGCAAGAGGTCATAACGGTGGTAACGCACAAACCCGGACAGGAGAAGGAAATGATCGGGGAAAATGCCGTAACTGAGCCAGGCAGTCGGCCGACCGGAGAACTGGCGGAGGGTGGCTGGACAGATGGTACAGCGGGGGAGGAGAAAAAAAGAAAGTCGACGGATGATGAACTAGCAGCAGCAACAGCACCGCTGCGGCCCCAACCAGAGCAACAAGCGCCGCCAGATGAGCCAGCAGAACGGGCGGAGGCTTCGAGGGTGAGTGTGGGGCCTTCGATGCCCACCTCGGTTCATGGACGCTCAGGTATCTCGCGGACCGTCGACCTATGATGCTCGGCCACCGTCTAAGAAGGCTCGGAACTCCGTTGTCAGTCAGCAGCCCTTGGAGGCTACGCCTCGCGCGAACGTGCAGGGCCCCGCAGCTTCTATGGACATACAAGTGTTCGACTCCCGGAAGGGGAGTGGTGCCAAGGTGAAACGGGAGAGTTGGGAGGAGTACAGCAGCAGCAGAGAGGGTCGGGCTAGCGAGAAGTCCAGGCGGTGGTCGGAGGGATGGGAGGAAAGCTGGGAAGCATGGGACAGGGCTGACTGGGAGGAGTCGGGCCGGCCTGAGCCGGGCGAGAAGTGGGTCGATGCTTGGAATCGGGAAGAAGCCGGAAGCGAGTCCCCGGGGTGGCGATCAACCTACCGAGCCAGCGCTGCTGAAGAGTGGACGAAGTATGAAGTCCCTAAGGACTCTTGGGAGGAGAAGGATGACGTAAGATTCTGCTGTCTTCATGCATCGACCTAAGATTCTCAGGCGTCGGCTTTACCAGCCCCCGAGCCACGGGAAATGATACGAGATATGCGAAATCCGCCCGCGAGCTTCCCAGGGGTATCACGAGAGAGCCTACCTAGTGGTAACCAACAGAGCTCGCGGTACATGATGAAGGAGGAGGCTGGCACGTTCGCGGTCTACGGTGCTACCAGCGGTCGAAGCGAGTCTACGTTCCCTCCGGTGAGAGACTGGCGGCGGCCGGCTTCCAGAAGCCGCGATGCTTGCCAGGATAATCTCAAACCGGTGAGCTTCCGCCTGCCACTTTCATAGCGTTCAATTCCGCCTATCCTCAGCTCGTTCAGACTGGGTCGCATCAACCTCAGGAAATTCAGCACAGCTGACAGGCCCGCGGTGCTCCTACGGCCGCGCTCAGGAGCTGCTCCCGAACCGAGCATCATCGACGAACGGTGAGCTAGCAGCACCCTGGGAAGGCTTCGACGCAGTTAGCTTCAGGCCCCCTCCCGTACCGCTGCCCCAAAGGAAACCTCAACCGCAGAGGCAGCAGCCTCGTGTTGGGAACTCTTCCAATCACCATCCACCTCGGCCTCGATCATTCCCATCCAAAACAGCGACGACCGAGTGATGCTACTCCCTCCGGTCACATGGTGTACGATCGGCCTGCCGGCCACGATATGGCGTATTATCAGCGGCAGGCAGCCAGGAGATGATAGTTGATGATGATGATGTTAACGTAGTAGTCGATTATGTGGTTGCTGATGATGGTTACTGTAGTTAGACAGTAGCCGCATTAGATAGTATGATGTACGCTTTTCTCATCCTCGTTTTCTGCTCTGACTCCTCCACTGGGAACTTGTGTTGTGGAAGATCGTTACTCGGTCGACATTGTGAAACGCGGAAATCGCTCCGTTAAGGAAGGCGATTGTGGGAATTGAACCCGGGTTGGTCTCAGCACGGTGTATCATGCTAACTTGCTGAGTTGCTCGTCCGCACTCAATCTGGAGCTACAGAATTCGGATGAACGGCGTACCGATAAGACACATCGATTATGAAAGATGTTACAGACCGCGAGAGGCGCATTCATTAGTGTTTTGGAAAGCATGTGTGTTCGGAGGTATAGTTGGAGCCTTCGCCTAACGTTGCTCACCTTTCTTGCGTTTAAGGCACACGGGAATTATTCGCTCTTCACAGCAAAAGCTGTGCTCGGCAAAGTGAGTTAATAACTCATTCCCGCTGGTGTCCTCTGCATATCCCGCAAAGACGAGTGTGTTGCGAATGACCGATAATATCCCTTTCGGCTAGTGCACCGTCATACACTTATCGACTGCAACCAAAAGCTGTGGCGGATAAGACCATGTACAATATCCTGTACTCCAGCAGTAGTTCGACAGGCTTTGGAATTGAACTTAGAAGCTTGGACGGGCGTGCCCAATGCATTAGAATAGTGCAAGACGGGAATTAGAAAACTTGAGGAAGTCGTGGAGCATATGCTCACATGATCGTACCTGCATTATGACTAAGAGCCATCGAGGTAACGTGCTAGCCGACGAGCAGCCCTTGGGTCGCGGGTTCGATCCCAACGATCGGCATCCCTTGACAGTCCACGATAGCACTCTATCCGTTATACTACATTCCATTTCAGGCTGTTGGTCTTCCGGAGGAGGATCAGGGAATTCCTGCTCCTTATGATACTTATCCAAATAACCCACAACTTTGTACTTCTTTTCATAGTACTCCATCCAGCCGTAAACCTGATCATGTTCACGGCAATTCAGCCAGAACCACTAGGTGCTATGGTGGTACCTTCTTTCGCATTTCGGGTGTGAGATTGTAGAATTGATCCGCGTACTCGCCGTTGAGGGCACTAGTGGCCAGCGGCCAAGTGATGTCACGACCGGCGAAGAAGAAGTACTCCCCGTCTGGCGCGTACCTATGGCAGCCTTTCTTACGATAGGGGGCGGAGAATCCAATACAACTACTTGTCGAGATTCTCCGAAACGTCGAAGACAACTCCATGCACTGAGATGAGCTTAAGCTGGGCATTGCAGTCATGAGCATGCAGGGTTCCCAGAGAGATCTCACCGACCTGAGACCAACGCTTGTTCCGGCCTTGCCTCGACCAATGATACTGGACGAATAGGGACGACTACGCCGCCGCTCTGGTCGCGCCGATATCAATGAAGCCACAGCAAGATTCATCTACCCTCGGCCCACCGTCCGGGCATTACCTCCCATGGCCTACCGCCCTCCCACAAACGCTTTCGGTAAGCCTCTTGGCGATCTTTCTCCGCCTCCAAATCTTCACCTAACTCATCCAGCAAGTGACAGACATTCCGAAAATAGTTGGACATACTTTCATTGATGTTTTTGATGACCGGACACTTGTCCTCCTTTTCTGGATCAGTGTCTTTCACTTTTGACTCCGTACTTTCATAAGGGTTCTCATCGTTCTGGACGTCAGTTTGCCAAAACCTGCACGCCCCTAGTCGATCACGGGCCCCCGAAATGAGATAATCACTTTTTGAATGTGGCATCAACGCCCCTATTATCGAGCCTCTGAGCCTCCGGCGTGGCGAAAGCACGGAAAGCGTCCGCGGCCGAAAAGAGCTTCGTTCGCGTCAAGGCTATGTCGCGTGTCTAAGCACTTCGCCCGTATTTTACAGCAGTGGAACAGAGGCCTCACATCGAAGGTAAACCTATCAATGTTCCTGTACAGCATTCTCATATTGTGCGCAACCGTGATGCCATCGTGTTCTCGGAACTCTCTCTGCCTAAAGAAAGCGAACCTCAGGGGCATCGCTCAAGCATTTCAGTGTAGCCATTCTACCTCTTAGCGTATTCCCTCGCTCGTGCCTCTGTCTCATCGTCATCATGATTATCATTGGCGTCATCCATGTAATAGCCCTGCCCTATCTGCGGGTCGAGCAACTCTCGCAACATCTTCGACACTCGCAAAATATAGTCGGTAAACCTGACTTCACCCAGGCTCAACGGCTATTCGAAAGTAATGTATGATTCGCAACACACGCCGTTCAAGAGACGATATGCAGCCCGCGCGGGTGGTAGGCCCCACGTACCGATGAATCCTGGTGTCAAGCAGTATGCCGCAGAGATAGGCGATGTCCTCTTTCGTAGGGTCCCTCACTCTCCCCAGCAACTCACTAGCCTACCATTGACGAGCTTCCACTGACCAGGGCGACACCCACAGCCGACTACCTCCTTCCGTTGCTCCATAACGTAGTAATTTTCCGGAGCACCATACTTGATCCACTCGGCACCTCCGAGTTCCGCGATCGCCTCGAATGCCTCGTCCTTCTTGTCAAGCTTTTCTAGTATCTTTCACCAACAACCTCAAAACTAACGCCGCGCACCTTCTACCGTCCATACCGTGGCGAGGGTGAAATAGGAGTCGAACGTCGGGTTGAGGGCGATGGCTGACCGGCAGTCGAGGGCGAGGTTGTCCGATAACATGCCGCCGTTTTGGCGCATGTCAACTTTAACTTTACCTGCCATGAATTCACCAGCATGGGTTCGACTCGACAACAAAGCCGAGACCAACAAAACGAGAAGAGCAATCAAATGGCAGGCGATGACGATCTATAGAACGACGGGCAGCCGCCAATTACCCATCAACATCGAGGCGGAGCCCTTCGCTGCGCAGTCATCTCCGAAGTTAATCGAGGGGGCAGGAGCTATACCATCCTCCTCAACCTCCCACCTGCACAGTACTTCGGTGCGCGGGCTTCGCTACCAGAACCCTACTACCGCTTGTCCGGGATACTTTCCTTCCGAGCTCCAACGACCGCCGAATAGAAGTCCAGATGGTCCTCCCCAGCTGGACTGAATTCATCACCGCAATCGGCTATGTACCATTTTCCATCTTCCCAATAGATCAGTCCTAGATTGGTGCCCGGCTGAGAAAGGATATCCGTACCACCCAAGGCGGGGGACTATTACTACTTTCCGATACATAACGACTCCCTCCACGCTGGCTCGATCGGTCTTGTAGTACCGGCCGTTGGCACGAACCGTTCCCGCACCAGTTACTAATACCGCCTCCTCCTGAGGATCTATGGCAGCACCGTTGTAGGTGCGCGACATAAATATTCACAATTCTCGACAATACCAAATTTTCCCCACTTTCTGACCAACACAACGCCCTTGCACATAGTGTACAGGTAAATGTAACGTAGCTTGGCTGACTAGGGGGAAAGAGGAACGACTAGAGGAGAATCAGTACGGGTTCGATCCGCGGCCTTGTCCCACTGAAACAATTGAGCATCAAAGGCCTAATAGCTCGGCGCGATTACTACTGTTTCCACGAATCTGGCTAAGAGGCAAGCCCATGACTTGAGCGGCGGCCTCCTCTTCGCCCTTTTTAATCTGACGAACGAACAAAACTCGAAAGACTATCGAAGATGGAGGCCTCCTCCTCACCTGAACCTTCAGCCGCTTGCCAGTGTGAGTAGCGAAGCCATCCATTGTACGAACCGCTTGGACAGCACTCGGTACTTCATTGAATGATACGAAACCGTAACCCTTCGACTGGTTCGTCATGTTGTCGACTATGACTCTGAGAAGAACACCCAGCTTGCCGGGAACTCTGATGTGGCGTTCTCAAAAGTACTTGGTGGTAGAGATGGAACCGCAAGATCCGAACTCTCTAGCAAGATCGGCGTCTCTCCACTCGGGCGGAATGTTGTAGACGAAAATATTGGCTAAGACAAGCACGTGATGAGCGACGCCTTGAGCTGGACTGAGCTATTCACCTCCAAGGGGGCCATTCTTCGGGTGCTGCTGTGCCCTGCCGGATTGCTGACCAGACTGTGACAAGTTCATCTGACCATACCCTCCACCCGGTCCGAAATTACTGCTCTGCGGCGTCTGCTGGAACCTGAGAAAATCGCCCTTTGGTTGGGACCTCCCTCGCTCTGGAGGATCTTGAATAACCTTACCCGCCACTCTGGGGTTGCTGCTGTTGCTGTGGAGGCGGTGGGGGCGGTCCCATGTTTTGGAACTGAGAGGCCGAGAACGCTGCCGACCGAGACATGCCCATCACCCCAGCTCTCACCTCGAAAGGCACTTCCCATTGCGTCTGCCCGGTCTGCGAGTTGTGGTAGTAGTAACGACCGTCAGGGTGGTTAAGGTACTCCGTCCACGGTCCAGCTCGACGAGGTTGAGCTGCCGCGGGTGGTGGTGGCTGAACCATCAACGCTGCTAATAATAACACACCGTAGTAACCTACAGGTGGCTGGTATCCGCCGGAACGGCTTTGGAACCCTTCTCGCGGTCCTCCGCCCATCTGCGGCATCCTGTCGAATCCACCCTGGTCCGAAGTGCGGAAAGATCTGTCTCCACCGCCTTGGAACCGATGAGAGTCCATCTCCTGTTTATGCGCCAGCCTAACAGCAGTTAACAGATTCTGTTGGACCCCACTGGAAGGAAATTCCCGCCCACCTTTGCTCTCTAGTGTCGGCGCATTTAACGGTGATCGGGTGAGGCTCGCCAGGGAACGTATATTTGTCATTCAAAGCTTCTATAGCATTCAGAGCATCGGACTTCTTCGAATATCTCACGAAGGCCGCCTTGTTGCCGCTGGCCCTCTTCGACTCCAGACTGTAGGCCTCGGTGACGTTACCGTACCTTCCCCAGAAAACTTACTTCCCTCCAGAAAGCGGGTATCGAGTACTCACTCATCAAAAATTTGTTTAAGCTCATCGTTGCTAGTGGCCGGTGGTACCTGAACGGGAATGTGAGAACTCAATCAACCGTCCGAGGCACAGCACTTACATTGCCGACAAACAACTTCTGGGAGAATCCTTCAGTGTCGTCGGGGAGACCAAGTCTCTCGGGCTCGCCATTAGCGAACTGCACTTGAATGAAGCCACATGCCTGACAATAAGACAAGAGATGCCACCTGTTCGGCTGGTGAGCGACTTCACACTGACGAGACACGTAACGATGATGCTCAATTGAAGCAATGACAGATTAAATGACCTTACACAGTAACGAGGGAGGGAAGATAGAGAGATGGGTAGTACATCGTCAGCTTTATACGTTCCATTAAGAGATTTGATGGCAGTAGCGGCTTCATGGACAGCACCAAACTTAACGAATGCACAGCCTGGAGGAATACAACAACATCAACAACATCAAACTGGCTGCTGTGGTAGTGAATGGACGACACAATGATGATGACGATGCTACACTGCCAATCATAGGGTAACATAGGGCTGATTGACAGAGACTAAGGACGCTAGTGAAGGGAGGTAGGGCAAAATCTTCTAGTCGCCGACAAACAATCGAGCATGGCCTCGTCACGGGTGAGGCTTGGAGCGGTGAGATGAGCTACCTGTCTGTTGCTTGCCGTTGTCTTTGGGCCTGATCAGCCCGACCTCCTGGACTTCGCCGTATCTAAGCGAATCAAGTCATTTTGAGCTGAAGCACGTTCCCAGCTGTTTTTTGATGAGATGAGAGCGTTTGCTGCTGCTGTTAGACTTACGCCTCGAAGAGATCACGAATGTTCTGCTCTTTCCAGGAGACAGGAAGCTTGCCCACGAAAAAGGCGTACTGGGATGCGGATCGAGTCTGCCATGTTGTCTACACTATCCTCTGCGTCGCCGATCTTCTACGTGCTGTTTTCGTGCATTTGCGTGAAATCTTCTATCGATCACGAGATCGATGAGATGTTAGCGAGGGTACGTTGGTGAGCAAAGCCAAACCACGAATCAATAACAATGGTTGTTAAGGGAATCGCTAAGAAGGCCTCCAAGAAGGTCGAGAAGCAGACCTTGAAGTTCGTTGTTGACTGCGAGAAGCCCGTCAACGACAACGTCATCGATGCTGAGTCTTTGGTAAGTTGGTATGGGACTGGAGTTTAGCGCTTTCGTCGTTGAGGCTATGGTCGATACTTGAATGATGAGACCTATTCTTTCCCCGTATGATCAAGATGATTATACCACAGCTGACTAATTCTTTTCTGACCGTATCGAACCACTAGCAGCTTCCTTGAGCTTCCTAAGTTCTCACTTGACTAGTTCTTAAATCGTTCTCTTTTCAGGCCGAGTTCTTCCGCAACCGCATCAAGGTTGAGGGCAAGACCGGTAACCTCGGTGAGCGCGTCACTGTCGCCAAGACTGGCAAGGCCAAGATTGTCGTCACCGCCGCTGCTCCCTTCTCCAAGCGTTATCTTAAGGTAAGCCCAGGGCCACCTTCCCTGGAAACGCCGCGCTAGTCGTGTGCGTCTTCCTAGTAGGTATGCGGAGCGTTCTAGGATCGGCGTCTGTCGGTTTCTTAATTAGCGATTGCATGTTTTTGTTTCGTGTAGTACTTGACCAAGAAGTACTTGAAGAAGCAGCTCCTCCGTGATTTCTTGAGGGTTGTCGCCAGCAACAAGAACACTTACGAGCTCCGTTACTTCTCCATCAACCAGGAAGAGTAAATGGTTCCCAAGTCGTGATCATTGGCTAGGTTGTTCCCTGCGACCTGCTTGATTCGCGGTTGCGATATCCCTTTTGTTGTGTGATGCGGTTGTTAATGGGAAGTGTTTTGCCTGGATGCTAATGATGATCATTTTCATACGTTAGACTCTGACGCCACGCGCGTGAAGAGAAAACCATTGGAATTCTGCAAATCTGAATGCATCCAATGAAACTCTTGTTGAAGTGATGCGATAAGACATATTCTTCTTTCCACAGACTAACTGTGAAGAATCGAATCGCTGACTTACCGTCTGATCAGCAATTTTGCTGCCGATGAGATGATGCGAAATAATCTTCTTTCCACAGATCCATGTGAAGAAGTTATTCGCTGACTATTCTCTGGCTGATCTCATCGTTAATGGGAATGATGAAGATTTTTCTCTGTGAGCAAACAAGCATGATAATCTCAAACAAGTTTAATATACTCTGACCTTCAATGTAATGATAATGCCGATGATGATCTAAATCAATTATCACATACGTTAGAACGGATTGTAAGTGATTGATAACTTCCTATTACTGAGGCACACTGACTGCTGAAGCATCGTCGGGAGGACCCAGTGCGTAGTCCCTTTGGGTTCTAAGTGAGGCGGACACGATTTGCAGACGGGAAGAACCAGCCCTCGCAAAGGGAAGACTGTGAGCGAAGTTAACCGTCACTTCACCGCGACAGCCACGTGTCGACATACATCTCAATAGGGGTGGAGAGAAGTGCCATTCGCAAACGAAGGTTATAGTGGGCTGAAGCGATGGTCGCGCTGCGGAGAGTTATGGAAACAATGTAGAGATAGAGAGTGACAACGAGAAATTGATGTCCCCGCGATAAATTCGATCGCGCCTCCTACACCGCATCGCAACGCAACGTGGCTCGGTACGTTCTCAAAATCAAAATCTTGCTCGAGGTAAATGCTTTGCAGGGAATATCTTACAATAACGCTATCGTCGCTTGTCCCGTGAGAAGAACACGGAATGTTGACCGGAACCTTGCCAGAAGTGCGCCCTTGTCGTAAGTCAACGAGATTGGCATCTTTCCTCCAATTCAAGCCACAGACCAGTTTATTGCCTAGAAGCTGGACACCCTCGAAAAGATCTGACAACGCAACAGCACAGTTGTTTGTTGTTTGTTGTTGTTCCGACGTAATTTACAATGATACAGCTTAAGCTTCAAATATCGTAGTACCATTATTAAATGAGTCAATGACAAAAGATATCATAGCTTGCATCACTACGAGTACTATACGAAATCCATAACTTGATAATGGACAGCAGCGGGGATCCCATCCGGCCTGGCTGCTAGAGCTCGTCCAGGATCCCTAGAAGAACCAGCAGACTTTCTCCCTCTCCGTGACGGCGGGGGCGCCATTTCTGTGTCAGTAACATCGCCAGCAGTCCTCGTACGTACCCGTCCCGGGTGAAGCGATACACAATGAGGTTTCCGGACGCCGCGTCTGCGAGCGAGTCGACGCCACTTCACAGCGTTCCGAGCATGAGAGGCCTCTGGCGGAGGTCTTCCCTCTATTTCAGTATCACTGTCCTCCACTATGGTCTGATGGTGCAAGCGCTTTTCTCAGGCAAAACTCGCCGAAGTGCCATGATGAACTCATCGGCCAAGTCATCGTCCTTGATGCACAAGTCATCCGTAGGGACCCAGTCGGGTATGGGCTGCAGCAAAGACCGCGCCAAAACCTGTGGGCCCGACCCCGCCAGTGAGACAGCCAGGGTGTCCTCTCGCTTGCTCAGCATCTCCGCCGCCTCTAACCTGCGAGGGGAGCCTGCCGCATTGGTCTGCATCAGCGACACCGGGGACTCACCGCAACTTCTGTACTTCCCTCAACCGTTCCACAGCCTTCCGAAGGACCAGTAACTTTTCTCAGTTGACGCGGGACCGGCGCCTTGCGGGACAAGCTCCTGATCACAACACTACGCATGCAGAACAAAAACTGGTAGAGCATCTTCTACTCTAAGGAAAGCCAGAGGCCACATCAGCTGGTGTTTGCAGTTCGATCCAGGGCGGCGTCTCAGGTCTCCGTGGCGTGCCCACTGGGGACGCTGCTGCTGCGGCCGCCTTGGACGTGTGAGACCGTCCTATCCACCCAAACGCTGGGTCATGATGCACCCGAGAGATCACTCGGCTTACCGCTGTGCCGTTGACGGTGATGGGTGGCCCTGGTCGACATACCGGGCGAGTTGTACTCCTTCATCTCCTTCACGGCCCTCTGCAGCTCCTTTTCGGGTGAATGCACTTTCAATCTCAAGAGCTTGCCGATAGACCTCTGCATCTGGTTGAATTATAAAGCTGCCTGCAACGACCAAGAACGTCCATCACAGTCGTCGAAGTGCGGAAGGACTGTTACTATTCGGCGCCATCCTAGCGAACTGGGCCCACGGCACAGCGGAACCTGGCCTCCATTTCTCTCGGGGCTCCTCAACTGGTCGGTTGATCAGATCTCGAAGCCTGCCAGCCCCCAGGTTCCTGATTCAACTTCAATTGACCCTGCCCCACCGAGGCGTATCCTACGCTAGCGCAAAGGCGCGGATCTCTTTGATGTACTCGGCCCGAGTACACCGCTCGCAGCTGCATGAGGTCGTGCATACTGGACAGGTCCAAGCCTTGCCTGAGGGAATTGCCCTGACCAAGGCTCCTCCCGACGCTCAGAGGGCTCACCTTCGACCGGGAGCTTGATGGCTATACATAACCAAACACGTGTGGCAAAACCGTCGGTGGCAGGCGGTCGGGCCGGGTCGTCCTGAAGGCGAGGCTCAGAGCATTAGCGATGATAAGTAGTAGTACCCTCAAAGGCATCGTGGAGGACTCCTGAGCACACCGCCATCCGTGATCTCTGCCGAGCATCAAGATTGATAAGGCCTGTAGTGCTACTGACGAAAGTAGGGGTAGGAGAGGGTTCTCACTAGTCGGTGGTAGCCCCAGTGCCTCCTTCCTCGCTGCCTCAGCCGCAGCAGTGGCAACGGCCTTGGCTGACTGCCGACAGATGTGACAGAAAGGGCCTGCACACCACCCGCTGTACTCGACCATCTCCAAGAAGGTCCTACCGATCTGTGGAAGATCCGGCAGGCCTTCCAGCGTCTCTCCACTATGACTCGGTACACTAATGTCATCCTCTGCGTCCGCTGAGAGCTCATCGGAGCTCCTCAAGGTCCGGGTGGTCAACGAGAACTGCTGTATATCGTCGAAGCCTGTCATGAATCGTTCTTGCCGATCGCGAAGGTATCTGCCACGGGGACGGGACAATCGTCACGGCCGCGGATCGCCCATCATCCAGTACTGTATAACAACATTGCGCTCGATGGCCCTGGCCCGTATCTTCGTGCTGCAGTCGTCAAACACCACTATGATTTTGCCTTCATATTTTGGCCACTCCTCGGGCGCTGGGAAGAGCTCCTCCACACTGTCTATCCAATGGTCGTATCTGAGCGTCACCGCAAGGCTCACGACCTCCTTGCAGCAGAACGGCCGCTTACTCGAGGCGAATGACATGGCTCGCCGCGGCCTCTGAAAGGGTCCGTATGAACCCGCGAGTCGACTGCCCTCGCTCCTCTTCGGCATCGATGTTCGCCATAATGTTGCGCAAGATGTAACGACCAAGCTCCCGGTTTGCCTGAGGGAACTCCGACCATCTGGCGGATTCTGCCTCCGCTCAGATACATACTGTACAGGTCGACTTGAGGTCCTCGTACAGCTGCCTGAAGGTTGAGTTGGCACCCCGGCCGGCCTGCCCTCGATGAGAGTTCTTGGACGGCTCTGATTCCAACTGGCAGCGAAAACCTCGTTCGAGTATCCCCGAAACAGTCTGATTGGGCTTACCGAGTCGCGACTGCGAGAACGAGCCCGTACAGGCTCAGAAAACAGCGTGGGACCTGTTTCGGGAGGCACGTAGGTCGCGCCAAGGGCGAAGGGAGGAGCATCAGCAGGGAAGCTCGAAGAGGACGATGAGGAGGACGCTGATGATGCTGGGAGGAGGGGCGGCCCCTCGGGAGGCAGAGGGGGAGGGGGCTGCAGTAAGCCGCATCCATGAGAGGTCATGAACCCTGGCCTGACCAAGTGAAGTGGGGTCCTCCCTGGGACGACAGCACAGCTGAAAAGACTACATGAGGGGAGAGTAGGCGAAGGGGTCAGCAGGTGGTCGTCTGGTCCGCATCGGGCGGTCTGTGGCGCGTACGTCGAAGGTATGGTCAGGGCCAGCCAGCTGGACGCGAGGAAAGCTCTTATTGAGCTCCCTGAGGTCTCTTGGCGGGGATATGCCCAACTTCGAGTAAACCTAGAAGCAGGTGTGGTGACACGAAGGCAGCAGTGCTGCTGCTGCTGCTACTACCCCCAATGCCTGCTGCTTGGGAGCGATAGCGTCCTCAAGGGCCCATTCCCAGCTATAATGCATCTAAAAGTCTCAGCATGAACAACAAGGCGACAGGCGGGGGTTATACAACGATTACCGTGGTGGATTGAGACATCGCTTGCTCAGCTCTCGCCAGCTCTGGGAGGGGCGGGGCATGGTCGTAGGCCTCGTCCATAGGGACTGAGCGAGGGCGACTCCCCGCGTCCTTCTGGCTTCCCTCTACTACCATCCTCACTATCGTCGCCTTCGACGTCAGCGGGCTGTTGATGGTCCTCTCCTCTGAGCCATTCTCGCAGTAGCTGCGCCATCCGACGGTCTTGCGGCAGGAACAGCAGCTCCAGATACCGCCACATCAGCTCTGGACTGTTCACCTGGTGCGACCAGCTGGTCCGACCACCAACGACCCCCTCGGGGTGGAATCAGACGCCCAGCACCCCCACCC
Source organism: Perkinsus olseni (assembly GCA_013115135.1). NCBI lineage: Eukaryota > Perkinsozoa > Perkinsida > Perkinsidae > Perkinsus > Perkinsus olseni. The sequence continues at coordinate 54,492 of JABANP010000093.1, forward strand.
CTCGTTATTACATTCTCAGCCAGAGTGTCCACTGCCGCTAAAGTCCTCCACAGTGACCTCCTCCTCTCCCCAGGCATACCGCTCGAGCATCCCTAGCAGCAGGAGGGAGGAGAGCCCTTCGAGGCCTTCTTCGCCCCCAGCGGCTGAGGTCGAGCCGGACTGCTGTGAGCCGACAACCTCCGTCCCCCTTGGTGGAAGGCGCAGAAAGCGCTCCAGGCGAGACATCGGGCGATCGGCCTGTGTCGGTGGCTGGTGAGAGGGAGGGATGGTGACTTTTCATGGCGGCTCTTGCTCCTTCAAGCTGAGCACAGCAAGGCTTCTCTCATCACTGCCCCGCGGTCCTTTCCCCCTATAAGGCAACACTACACCCCTCAGCAACAACAAGATGAGAGGTATCCACACAGTCATGCAGCCTTGGACTCTGAGCTGCACTCAGCTGCCTTTGCCTCGAGGTAGCTGGCGATGTACTCGATGGGGTCGTCCGGGTCCACATCGCAGAGCTCCATCAGCCCCTCCGTGAGATCAGGGACCACATACCTGTCGATCGAGGCAACAGGGCCGAGAGGGCGTACCTGCATGCAGCTCTACTCTAGAAGGTATTCTCTCAGAGGCTTCTTCTTAAGCTCGGCTACCTTGAAAGCGTCTTGACAGCCTTAGGGAGTGAAGCTAGGCTACTACCTCCGCCCTCCACCGGGCAATGGCCGCCTCCCGCTTCACATCGAGGGCAGCACGCTGGCCGGCCAACTCTGCCTGCTTGGAGCTGCTTCTTCTGACCTCAGCCTGCGAAGCGCTTCACCGCTAACTGGGAATCATTCGGCCATCACTTCCTCTGCAGCTCGGCGACTCTCCTCGTCTCGAGCTAGCACTTGGCGAACCTCATTAGACACGTCTTGCTCGGTGGGCAAGAAGTTGAAGGGCCTCCCTGACTCGAGTCCCTCCACAGGAACACAGCAGGCCGTCTCACCATGCCTCTCGATGTACATCCGCAAGGCCTCAAAGCGCATAAGTTCCTTTACAGGGCTGCCAAGCGTGGACTCGGTGACGTCTAATGTAAGTACATCCACCCCGAGGTCCTGTAGTGATCCTAACTGGCTATCACCCGCCTCCTAGGACTACCTGTAGGAGGACATCGCAGTCGTCTGTCTCTGCTTGATGCGCGGCTACGCCGTCCTTTTCCTCGCCACCGGCCACCTGATGTGCTCAATTCAACACAAGGCGCGAGGATAGCCCTTGTACAGTGAAGTGGATTGCGCTGTGAGGGATGCGGCCTCGGCAGGGCACCAGCCTGGTTCTAACGGGTGGAGACTGCGCCTCTGAGTCCCCCTCAGCAACCTCCTGATCAGCGGCAGCAGCACTCAAGTTGGAACCCTATAGGTCCTGAAGGCACCTCGTCAACTTGCTCGTCATCGCCCTTCTTGTCAGACTCAATAGGGACCTCATCGAAGAAGAGAGAGCGTGCTCCGTCCATTGTCGAAGGATACCTGGGGGGGAGGTCCCGGGTTCGATCCCCAGCGGCGTCATTTCTAGCAAATTTACTAACCCGTCCAGAACCCATCCCCGGTATTTGCATTGCATCCTGTCGATCCCGGACCGCCGCACCATATCCGCTCTCTCATCCTCCGTCACTGGTGCCTTCGCCTCTCCTCCTGACCAACACACTGCGACCCGTGCCGGGAAGGAACTCTCCCACCTTCTTGCCCCTTGCTCAGCTCAATCGCAGACTCCAGGCGGACCAGCGGTATCTGCCAAAACCGTCACTTCCTCTACCCCCGAAACGAGGCGGCTACATCGTAGTGCTCAGCGATCCTCTTGGCGAAGTGGGATTTCCCGCATTTGGGAGCGCCGTAGACCACGACCCGAATCTGAGCATGCCAAGGAACTGCGGAGACTCAGAGTCCTCCTTCTCACAGGCTCAGCCTTGCGAGCTTTGCAGAACTCGGCGGCCACGTCTTCCACTCGGCGGACGAGGCCTCCGCGGCAGTGCCTGCCCACCCAGCTGGTCAACAGCCATGTCCCACAGGGACCCACCAGGGGAAGTCTGGGTGCCTCAGCAGCTCCGACTGCCGCATTCTCAGATCCAGCGACAACCATGGAGAGCAAGCTTCAACCAAAGATTCCCTAACATGCACGACTAGGTACCACGTGCTTCCTGCACGCATGCACAAGCCGGCACGGGAGACGATCGCCCACCTGATCGGTTCGTTGGGCTCGAGACCCAGGATTTCCTCGGCGACGGCCCGAACGACCTCCTCTTGAGTATCATGGGAGTCATCAACAGCCATGATGTATTTATCTGCCATCAAAGGGATCAGGCGTGATGACGCGTTACCACTACCCAAGTGGGGGTGCCTAGGGCCCTCCTCCACGACCCCCCCTTGCTCCCCCTCAGTCCCCTCTCCATCCACTGCGGGAGGCTAAGCCCGGCGCGATGACCCCCTAGTCAGGACGAGTAGATACTACCTTGAAGGGGTCTTCCATGCCAGCTGCCTCAGCCAAGGCTCGAGCGTATAGAGCCTGCACCACAGTCGAGGCGACAACAAGGGAGTTCCGAAGAGGTCCACCTCGACGGTCCGGGCAACATCCACTACGTGGATCATCGGTATACGATTTCCCCCAGCCCCGCAGATCCGGACCGAGTCCTTCCGACCGATCCAGGCCTCCCTGAATGACGCTCGAAAAGATTCAACCGGCATACTGCATTCTTACTTGAACAAGTCGTAGAAGATCCCTGGGAGCTCCCCACGACCATAAAGCACCCCATGGCACACAACGTACGAGGTGACCTGAGACCAGCCGCCTCGACACGGACCGAGGGAAGGCGCTGCACACATTCTCCTTATCATTGAGGGCGAGCGCTCTGTCCTCGAGAGCCTTCCACTGGGTCGGGCCACCAGCGGAGGGGCACCGTGCTTCCAAAGTGGTCGACATTAGTCGGTGATAGCTCTGGAACATGGTGATGGCGAGGAGGAGCTCCCTGGGCACTGTACTACCGCTGCCATCCTCGGTACTGGTGCCACCCCAGCCCTCTACACTGCTGAGCATAACAAAAGTGAAGGGCCGGGCGAAGCGATGTTCCTGACACTGTAAGTGAGCCTCGGAGACTCGACCGCAACAGCACCTCCGCCCTCATGAGGATGTTCTCCACCTCCCAAAGGTCGCACTCGGTCACGCAATACACCGCCATATCACAATCCATCACGGCCTTGGCGAGTATCTTAGGTTGACCATGGCAGCAAACAGAAACCCGGCCCGCACAGCGTCCTACCTTCGGTTTAGTCTTGGACAAAAGCCTTTGACACGCCTTGGGATTCCTTTCAACCTGACCGGGCCAATCCCATCCTACTGCCAATGTTGCACCCATAACCTCATTCTCGAGAGGCCCAGGCTCGCCAGCCTCCGTCCCGATGATTCGATTGGCCTCTGCTTGCTGTTCTTTCGTCTGCTGAGGACGCCTCAGGCTCCGGCACAGTATCCTCCCCAACGGGGCATTGACATTGTTGATGAAAATGCGCATCTAAGGTTGAAGCGTGGCTGGTATCCAGACCTCTATTATTGACTAAAAGCTCATAACTCGACACCCAGAGGTGCAGACAGGATATCAGTCTCTCGACTACAAGGCAATGGTGGCTATATTATCATTATGATCATCATCATTTTCATCTTCCTCTCCCGATCGGCGGCGGCGTCGGCGTCGGCGTCGGCCTCATCACTACACCTTCCACGCTGGCGGACAATATAAGACACAGAAGGAGGCTGCCAACGTCTTTGGACGCGGCGGCGGCGGCGATGGCGGCACTACGGCGGCAAGATGAGAATAGCGATAAAAGAAGAATACTACGTTTCGGACATGTGGCGGTGGTAGAGAAGGGGGAGGGGCGGCAGCAGCAGCTTCCCACTTGCCGTCCTCTTAGAATGCTGCTCTTTGAGAATGCTATTTACGTTGCAGTACTACCACCACTAGACTGAGCTGGATGTGATGGCGTCGTCGATAACCCTAGATTGTGATGGTCCTCGCCCGCCACAGGAGCCGCCGGCGCCACCGACCCATCAGTACTCGAGATACCATCCTCGCCAGTGGCTGCTGGTATGGAGATCTCAACCCCGTCCTCTTCGCCCCTACCCGCAGAAGCAGCTATAGCGGCTGCCTGCTGCTGCGTGAACATGAGCTGTTGCAGCACGCTCAGTTGCTGAGCTTGAAGGACCGACATCTGGTGAATGTTGGCGGCCAGCAGGGCCTCGGTGTCTCGATCACCAGCACCAGGGCCAGCCTCCTGTCCAGTAGAGCTGCTCGAACCCTCACCAGCGGACGATGGGCCCATCTCCAAGACCGAGCTGCCGTTGTCCGTTCCAGGAGGGGCAGGCCAGGCCGCAGCAGCAGCGGCAGCCACAACAGCTGGGTCGGCCTTATCGTCGACAACACCGTGCTGGGAGGCAGCAGCTGCTCGCTGTAAATCTTCATACTCCTCAGAGTCCCTTATCCTATTTTGTTTCCGCGGCTGCTTCGGTGGCGGAGGGAGCCCCGGCTGTCTGTTCGGACGTTTCCGCCGCTTCATAGCCCGTACCATCTCGAGTACTTCATGATGAGGTCTCGTATTCTTCAGCATCGTCATGTGCAGCCTGTCGCTCGCCGCCTGCTGTATGGTATGCCGGACAGGCCCCTTAAGCTGCTTACGTAGCAACCTGACGCTCGCCACCCACCCGCGGCCTTCACGACACACCCCTCGAGGGAGCACCGAGTCATCTTCGGGCCCCAACTGCTGGATCGCGGCCAAGTCATGGATAGCCTGCACGATCTCACCCGGGTTGTCAGCAGTCGCCAGGTAGTCAGCCCAGCCCGGAGGAAGCCCGGCCGCAGCTGCCATCGCCGCTGGGCTCTCGGGTGACAAATGATGGGTAGTAGCTCCCGGTGGTATCGGAGGCGGCGGTGGGAAGAATCCCGGACCGAATCCTGGCGGGATGGGCGGGAAAACCATCGCCGAGGGGTCAAAGGCGGCCCAAGGCGGAGGCATCCCATCCCTACCAGGGAACTCGAAGGCTGGGACCATACCGCTGGCGGCCAGGGCTTCCTGTTGGGCCTGGTAGCCTTGGTCGTCCTCGGGTTGAGGCATGATGGCCGAGGGGTCGAAGACAGCACTGGCCGCTGCTGCTGCTGCGGCTGATCCGCCATCTTCGGCAACACTTCGTTCAGCCATGGTGATTATTGAGGCAACCACAGATGAAGGGTGTCGAAGGGTAATAAGGTGGGCAGAACTAATTGCTGAAGGAGTGGTATGAATATTATTAGACAAGCCCAACCAAAGGCAACCAATGACCAAGAATGGAAGCAGTAGGATAGAAGACTTTATCTTACAGTATATCACCACCATCCACAGGAGACGTTAAGGGGCGGTGCTGCTTATACACCGTGGACCTGAGGACACAGCGACGACCGTCATCGAAGCTTCCATGGCTACAGCAATAGACTTGCCTTGACGAAGTCCTTCTCAGCGATGCCTTCGTGGACTAAGAAGTCTCCTACTAGTTTCCGCTTATCACCCTGGATCATAATGACCTTGCCGAACTCCGGGTCCTCAGTGATGCTGCCGTTGCAGTTGAACTCCTACATCGAGGACGCCCTCCCGCGGCGGACCGACCTATTCTGTATCTTACCTTCTTGAAGTGCTTGAGTATCTTTTTGGAGCTGAACTGCTTGGGCAAGCCCTGGATGATGGTCAGACTCTTCCTACCATTCCGTTGCTGATTTCGGATATCTGCACACACGCAGACCGTCATAGACCAACTCGCCACGCGGAGCCCCGAAGGAACTCCTTCTCGCAGACACCCCTGCCTTCCTTCACCCTACGATCACCATTCCCGCGCGCCACCAATTCCACCGTACCAGAAATTCACCCCTTCGACGGAACAAACAGCCCTGTGGCCCGAACATATCCCCTCCCACTTGACGCCTTTCTAGTGTGATTAACGCGAGCGAAGGAGGCTGTCACCGAGCGGCGGCCATGGCGCCCAGTCCAACGGTTTCAAAGCGACTCCGGCCCGGTCGCGTCCCCCCACAGGCCCTCCCCCTATTACGGATATAGTTCTGCTGATGGTCATCATCCTGCTGGTCTCCAAATAGCTCCTGGGCGGGGTTCATTTCCTACGATGGTACAAGACAGAGGACTATGAAGGAGCTCCTTGCCAGGCGTCGTTCGCGTGCGTGCAAAATGCACGAAGACAGCAGCGGAGCGAAACGTTGCACGTCTGCTCATTTTCATCTTTCATAGTCTAATCTTGCGCCGTATCACTATGAAAGCCTCTCGTAGGCATGGCGCCTGCGAACATCGTTCTCTTGCCCTGACGTGGCACGGAGGATGTCGTTAAACGCCCACGCTCCGCCTCAGCCTTTATGGATGGCCACTATGAATGTCGCTGCTGCACTCACGTCGCGATGGTTTGTACGAGGACTCCGGAGGGTTCGAGGCCTTAGCACCGTGTCCAGTGAGGAAAAGAAGGTCATCATGGACGGCAATACCGCGGCTGCCCATGCCGCCTACGCCATGGTCGAACAGGTAGGTGGGCTGCCGTTGGCCAGGACCATCTACGGCCGTCCTCCTCCCAGGCCTTCATCTACCCGATATCACCGTCCTCTCCCATGTGCGAGCTGGCGGCCGAATGGGCCGCACAGGGCCGCAAGAACGTCTTCGGTACCACCGTCAACGTAGTACCTGCCAACCCACAGCGGTGGTCTTAAGTAATTCTAATACCACAGGTCACCCAAATGCAATCTGAAGGTGGCGCTGCTGGGGCCCTGCACGGGGTATTGGACCGCGGAGGCCTGGCCGCTACCTTCACCTGCAGCCAAGGCCTTCTATTGATGATACCAAACATGTACCAACTCGTCCCTCTACTGCCGCTCGTTCCAGCGTGGACCCTCCCTCAAGGTACATCATTTCGGCCAGCTCTCCCCTTGTGTCTTCCACGTCACAGCCAGAGCCCTATCCAAACACGGCCTATCTATCTTCGCCGAGCATACTGACGTTATGGCCGTCAGGCAAACCAGGCTGGGCCATGCTCGTGGCCAACACGGTAGTAGGGCTGGCCAGGGCCTGCTGGGCTTCCTCAGCTTTGGGTGGCGAATCCACGGAACTCGCGTTCAGGTTCAAGAATGCATGGACATGTCTGCCGTGGCTCACATTGCTACGCTCCGCTCGAGCATACCTTTTTTGCACTTTTTGACGGCTACCGGACCTCCCATGAACTCAACAAGATAGTCCCTATAGACTACGGTAGGACAGGCATTCATTCTGAATCGAACCAGCTTCAACCTAAGATACTCTCGGCTCCCTTATGCCCTTGGGATGCTGTGGCGGCTCTTCGAGAGGGTTCCCTGAACCCCCAACAGCCCCACGCCCGGGCCTGCAACACCGGGCACTGACATCTGGTTCCAAGGCATGGAGGCCTCCAACAGGTTTCTACGACGCCACGCCGGGTATCGTCCAAACCGTGCTGGACGACGTCTCCAAGGCTACAGGCAGAGGGCCCTATCGACTCTTCGAGTATTCGGGAGACCCTGAGGCCCGCCATGTACTACCGAGCCTTTCATTCGCCGTTCACCCGCCTGCCCCCTTCAGGTGGTCGTGTGTATGGGCAGCGCCTTCTCTGTTTTGGCCGACTGCGTCCCGCCCGGCCATGGTGCCTTGAACGTCCGTCTCTACCGTCCCTGGAGCCCCAGTGACTTTCTGGCTAGTCTGCCTAGTACGGTGGAGAGGGTGACGGTCCTGGACCGCACCAAGGACAATGCTGCGGTCGGAGAACCGCTGTTTATGGACGTGGCAACGTCCTTCGTGACTGGGGATACGGGAAGGTAGTAAGAATCTTTCGACTGTGTGGCGTGCAAGCATGTTGTCAGGTTCCAAAGGATACCTCAGGTGCTAGGTGGCCGGTACGGTCTTGGGCTCCAAGGATCTCACTCCCAAAGACGCCATGGCCGTCTTCCGTAACGGCGAGCTGTCGGAGCCGAAGCGGAAGTTCACAGTGGGAATAGTAGACGACGTCACCCAGCTCAGCCTGCCTCCGGTCCCTCCAGCCATGCTGCCCTCAGCGGACCCAAGTGTCACCGAATGTGTTTTCTTCGCGATGGGCTCGGATGGTACGGTAAGCGCCAATAAGAATGCTATCAAGCTTATAGGGAGTAACACTGATCTATACGTTCAAGGCCATATTGTCTATGACTCTAAGAAGGCCGGTGGTGCTACTGTCAGTCACCTAAGGTTCGGTGATAAGCCTATTAACAAGCCCTACGAGATCGTGGAGGCTGGCTATGTTGCTGTTCATGAGCCTACGTGGCCCAAGAAGTTCCCCAAGGCGATCATGGCGAAACTGAGGAACGGCGGCACCCTTGTCCTTAATTCCCACTGCACCACAGCCGCTGAGCTCGAGATGATTCTTCCGCCAGAGATGCTCCAAGCGATCGCTGAGAAGGAGGCTCAGCTGTGGGTGGTGGACGCGTTGGCCATCGCCCAGAAAGCACGGCCTTGGCAAGCACATCAACAATGTCATGCAGGCCGTGTTCTTCAAGCTGGGCTTCGATTCGTCTATACTGGACTACAACACTAGGGCCCTGCCAATGCTACTGGATAGTCTGGCCAAGACCTATGCCAGGAAGGGGAGAGGAGACGATCAGGAGGAACAGTGAGGCCACCAAGGCTGCCACTGATTCCCTGGTCAGGATAGAGGTTCCTAGGGAGTGGGCGACAGCTGATGTTGGCTCGGGCGTGCGCGCTGTTACCGGAGACCCGACGTTTGACAGTATCTCCTATCGTGTGGGTCGGATGGAGGGCAGCGACCTGCCTGTCAGCGCCATTGATGTCCGAGGCCGGTACCCTACTGGGATGACGAAGTACGAAAAAAGAGGTATCGCCCCGATGATACCGATCGTGGATATGGACAAGTGCACGCAATGCAACCTGTGCTCTATCATATGCCCTCATGCAGCCATCAGGCCTTTCCTGCTGGATACAGTTGAGAACGACTCAGTCCCTGCTGAGACTAGGCCCGCTAAGGGAGGTCCTGAGGTGCAAGGCTTTCCACTACAGGATACAGGTCACCCCACTGGACTGTACTGGCTGCGAGGCCTGCAGTTGGACTTGCCCCGATGACGCCTTGACGATGGTCAATGTCTCCACCCTCGGGGACGACCCTGTTGTGGACCGCGAGACTGAAAATTGGAACTACCTCATCAACCTACCGGAACGGTCGACTCCTAGGCACAACGCTCGAGAGACGGCAAGGCAGTCGCAGCTGTCCTTGCCCCTGCTGGAGTTCTCAGGGGCCTGCGCGGGCTGCGGCGAGACACCCTATGCGAAGCTGGTCACGCAGCTGTTCGGTGAGCGTATGGTCATTTCCAATGCTAGTGGCTGTAGCGGAGTGTGGGGTGCCGCTGCTGGCTTTAGTAGCTACACTAAAAACGACCGGGGGGAGGGGCCGGCTTGGGGACGGTCTCTGTATGAAGACGCTGCTGAGTACGGTCTCGGTGCTGCTACTGCTACTCATACTAGGAGGAAGTTCCTCAGAGACCAAGTGGCTGATCTTCTGGGCAAGATCCACCCGGACTCGGGCTTGTCGCCGGTGACTGTGGATCTGCTGTATCGGTGGTCCGAATGGTGGCTGGAGGGACTCTGCCGTCAGCCAGGACGTCGCCCGCGTCCTTCCCGGGCGCCTCACGGAGGAGCTGGAAAGGATCCCGGAGGGTGAGCTCCGGACCAGCATCGAGAAGGTCCTCGCAGTAAGCGGTGAATTTGTTAAAGTCAGCCATTGGATCTTCGGTGGCGATGGGTGGGCGTACGATATTGGTTTTGGTGGCCTGGACCACGTCCTGGCTTCGGGCACGGACATCAACGTGATGGTGATGGACACCGAAGGGTATGCCAATACTGGTGGGCCAGAAGTCCAAGGCAACGCAGCTCTCGGCCGTCCAGAAGTTCGCCACGGATGGGTATCGGAGGCCTAAGAAAAACCTAGCGGAAATGTTCATGGTAGGCGACAGGGTCCAGGCCGATCGGGGGGAGTTTTCCTTCAGGGTTACGGAAACGTCTACGTGGCCAGCATAGCCGTCGGGGCCTCTCCGAGCCAGTCGGTGAAGGCCCTTATCGAGGCCGACTCGTAAGGGGCCTCAGCAGGGCATGGCCGGAGGCGGTCGGTCAGGTATACGGGCCCGTCGATCGTCCTTACCTACTCCCCCTGTATCGAGCATAAGATCAAGTTCCCGCGAGGCCTCAGTCGCCTGGCTGATGAGATGACCAAGGCTGTGAATACCGGGTACGGCACGCTAGCTGCCCCTACCCTGTAGACTACCTCTAGATACTGGCCTCTCTTCCGCTACGACCCGGCCAAGATCACCAGGGGGGTCAACCCATTCGTTTTGGATGCCCCCAAGAAGCTCATCGGAGATGTCCACGACTTTACGGGTAGGACCAGACCCTCTGCTGGTAGGCCAGCCCCTCTGGCTCAGAGCTGGAAGATCGCTTTGGTGCCTTGGAAAGGACCCACCCTGAGGACGCCAGGAGTCTAGCGGAACAGTTGCAGGTCCACATCACCAACAAGTCCGCGCTTGGCCGTCGTCAGAGAGGCGATGTAGTGCTTTGGTCCTCAGCTTCGAAGCCCTTCGTCGTCGCCATCTCGAAGGGGCCCGGGCTTCAACTATGCTGATTCGGGTCGGCGTGTCGCCGGATGCCGTGGAGGAGGGCCAGGATGACGCCTCCCATCGAGTTCTCATCGTCTACGCGTCGGACACGGGCAACACAGCAGAGTTGGCCAACAGGTGATGGCATGAGGCTGGTGGTACGGTTTGATGGTCGGGGCAGGTTCGGCAATATGTGCCGGTCGAGAGGGGTAGCGGTGGACGGCGTGCTGGACATGTCCGAAGTGGACTCCTTATCGCAGTTACCGACAGGCACGGGGGCCACTCTGGTAGGTCCTCTAGGCCACGGCTTAGCTGTCCTCGAGTGGTGCGTCGATTAGGTGGTGATGACCAGTACAGTAGGAGAGGGCGACCTGCCCCCGACAGCGGTGGCGTTTAAGGCGATGCTGGACTCGGTCGAGGAGGGGTCTCTTGCCTCTACCAGGACGATGGTCTTCGGTCTCGGTGATAGGTAGCCAGCCATGACTCCTCGTGAGGGTACTGTCGTGCTAGCTCATATCACCACTTCTGCGGGGCTGCTGTGGCTCTCGAGAAGGCCCTCCAGAGGGCAGGGACGGTGAAGGTGGCTCCAACCGGTCTTGGTGACGACCAAGCCGAGGACAAGTAGGGCCGATGCTAGCTCTTGGTCTCAGCCTCTTGAGTGCAAGGTTCGAGACTGGATTCGAGCAATGGACTCCCGCCGTCTGGCCCGCCCTTGACGCCCCACAGGATGAGATCGTCGAAGATCCTACCGCCCTGCCGCCGTCCCCCTACTCGGTCACTGAAGCAGCCCCGCCTCCCATCAACGTCCCCGACTCGGCGATCTTGCCCTCGTCCTCTCCGCCCGGGTAATCAGGGAACTTCGAGTGTGCTTGTGTGTCCATTCTTCCGGTCGTCCAGGTACCTTCCCTCTCAGGGTAGCCTCTAATACCAGGCTCACGCCTGAAGGCTATGACCGTGTAGTCAATCATGTTTGTCTATGGGGTCTATGAGGGCATCGATGGTCGTGCCCACCATGACCTCTCCTACCACCTAGGAGATGCCCTGGCGGTGTAGGCCTGTTGTGGCGAGGTCTTCAGCCCAGTAGGCGGGCGCTTAGGTACCCTTCGAATGACCCTGGGGCCGTTGTAGACTGGCTGGCTGCATATGGTCTGGACTCGAGGACTTACGTCAACGTCTCCAGTAATAGGAGGCCAGGGCTCCTGTCTATCAGTCCACGGAGTCTTCTCAGCGCCGCCGAGCGATGCGCGGCGTGCGGCCTTCTTCCGCAGTGGTCCGGTCTCACTGCGTAGCGTCTTTGCTGAGCTCCTGGATCTCTTCGGCAAGCCCACTGGAAGGTTCTATCGTCAGCTTGCGAGGTACCCATCATCAACTCGTACCTCCTATCCGGCTTCCTTGTTTCAAGGTTCGCGTCTGACCCCGAGGAAAGGCAAAGATAGAGGAAGTGTCCGGCAACCCCGCCGCCATGGCCCCCACCGTGGCCGAGGCCCTCCTTAGTTTCACGTCAGCACGACCTGGTGGGGCACTCGCGGCTGTGCTCTCCGTGACACTCCTCCCTGTTCAGGCCTCGAGCACCTGCTGGATCTGATACCGATCATCCGTCCCCGGCTGTAAGGCCGTTACCAACGGTGACGACTGAGGCCCCTTCTAGGTACTCTATCGCCTCCTCACCGCGTCTAGACGGCGGTGGTCGGGTCGACTTACTAGTCGTCCTGGCCAAGTGGTCCGACGGTACTGGAGCCCCTCGGAGTGGTCTTTGCAGTACTTACATCACACAGCGTTTGAAATCTGGTAGGGTCGGAGAGGGCATGTTCCTCGGCATCAGTCGCGCGACTGCAGGTGATGTCCTGAGGTGCGGTGTAACGGCCGGTACGTTCAGCCTGCCGACCTCGATCACATCCCCCATGGTCATGGCTGGCCTTGGTACCGGTATAGCGCCCTTCAGGGCCTTCGTACAGGACCGAGCCATCAGGGCTAAACAGTCGGAGGAGAAGCCTGGCCCGATGATAGTGTAGGGAAGCTAGGTCCCTACGGCCTGGTGAGGGCCTTCGTAGGTACTACGGCGCTCGGCACAGGGAAAAGGACTTCGCGTTCGGCGAGGAATTCGAAGGTTACACGAGAGCTGGTATCCTCACGGAAGTGGTACGTTAAGCTGGAGATGGTTGAAGGGGTCGAACGGGGGATTTTGATAGGTTGGGGCGTTCAGTAGAGACCAGCCAGAGAAGGTCTATGTTCAGCATAAGATAGCGGAGGACAGGGAGAGGCTCTATGACCTTCTGGTCACTAAAGCAGGGTAATTTGGGCGGCCAGGAACTCTTGCTCTCTTGCCCTTTCCTAGCAGTTTCTCAACGGTTATCGATGCCCTCAGATACTTCTACCTCTGCGGTCAAGCTGGGCATGTCCAGCAGGAGGTGGAGGACGCCGTATCTTCAGCGTTGGGCTCGCGAGATGAGCTCGACCGGATGATAGCCGAAAAACGGTATTCACTGGAGCTGTACTAGTTGCTTCTGTTTTGTCAAAGCCTCCGAGCGCATACTTAGCACCGGTGGCCAGCATCGATTTTTTAAGTTGATTTATCATCATCGTACCATCACGAATCGTTTCGCATGTGGCAAGCTAAGTCTGTGTCTTGAGTTGCAGTACAGAAAGGAAAGCCATCGCCTCCCACCATCCAAAGGGCAAATCACCGTCACTGACTTGGAGCGAATAGAATTTTCTTTGACGAATGGAAGTTAGTCGCGACCATTTCGATCGGGCAGAGGTTGTTGTTTTCTAACATGAACAGCGAGGAGGAGATCGAGCTATTCGAGTACTCTCGAAGGGGCAACTACGATGAGGTGCATCGGCTGCTGGTCGTCGACAAGTCAGTAAAGCCCGACGACTACGAGGCCTACGATGGCAGCACGCCCTTCCTCATGGCCTGTCGGAACGGTCATGCTGATATCGCCAGGTGAGGCCACAGACAGGCACTTCCATCACTCCCAGTCCACAGGTTACTCTTGGAGCATGGAGCCAACATCGATGCTAGAACTGAGGATCTGTCCAACTGTCTGGTAATCTACCTCTGAGAGGGATGGCGATGGTGTGTCTGAGTTTAAAGTCCAACGCCTACGACAGTACGGCTTAGTTGGACTAGCACCGACGTACCTTTCTGTGGGGGGTTAGTTCAGCCTGTTGAATGGGCTCTGTTCATCAACTGAGTGGCGATGATGAGGAGTTCTGCAGATACTAGCGAGTGCCGGCCGGTCCCCGGACACTGTGAAGCTTCTGTTGGAGAAGGGGGTGGATGTTAATTACGCTAATGAGGACGGTGAGTTCACTATGTCCATACGGATTTTATGCTACCGGCACAGGTGTAACCGCTTTGGAGCTCGCCAAGGAGCATGACAGGAACGAGGTCGCCAATCTCCTCCGAGGTACTCATGGTGGGGTACTCGCTCCGTTACCGTTATAGCAGGTGCCGGCGCGACCGAGCCCGATAATAACCGAGAACTGCCGCCCGCCAAACCGAGTGAGAGGTGGCAGTATGGAGCTTTTGAGTGAGGCCTGCTTCATTAGAGTTCCTCTTCGTTTCACAGCACTCGTAGGGTTTCGCGTTGAATGATTGTTATCTTCTCACACTAGGCCGAGTGCGGCGACCGAGTTCCAACCACGTCCCACGTGGATAAGGCTAGACGGCGATGGTTGATTATTGATATTGAGCGGGTGGAATACTAAAACGCAATGGCTGCTCCCACCGCGGTACCGGAGAATACTACAGAACGCTTCGGCTGATTCCAGCAACGAACATAGTAAATAACGGACAGTAGTAATAACGTATTGTACTGGGCCCCTCACATGGTAGCGAATGCACCACGCTGATGGTCGAACGATATCCTCGTCTCCCGGGCATCTCGAACAGGAGCCTTCGACTCAAGGATGCTGCGGTACTCGAAGCGATAAGCCTATCGGAAACACAGTTAACACTCCCGCGTGCCATCCACTTGACGCCTACCTTGTCTCCCTGCGTGCTAAGCTGCGCTTGATGCAAAGCCATGTTGTACTCGAGTAGTGACTCCTGCTGGGCCTTCGAGAATATGTCCCGATGCTGATACCTGTTGGGAGGGTGTCGGAGGTCCTGAAGGAAACTGGCGAACACTTACACTTGCTTCATGGTCTCCTTAGCATCACTCGACCTGCCGGGGCGGTGGCTGGCTCGTACCATAGCACCAATCGATCGGACAAACTCCGCCCGTAGCCGGCGTTCCAGGGTCCTACAGGAGAGCATAGGTGCCGAGGGAAAGGCGATAGCGTTCCCACTCTTCATTCGGTTGGGTCCATCCCCCTCTCGACGACGTTATCGCTAGGAGGTTGGGCTTTGGCTCCTTCTCGTCATCATCTTCATCCTCACTGGTCGCCTCTGACTTCAAGCCGTCAGGGATGTCATCGTCCTTGAACAACAATAAATCGAATCTTAGGTCGAACCAGTGCCGGAGAGGGTTCGAGCGGCAATAGGGCCCAATGAGCTGTGCCGCTCCCAAAGACTTTGAAGGAGAAGGTCGAACCAGTGCTAATGATGCCCTCCACGACTACGGTCCGTAGCACTACCTCGAGGCCTTCACCATCGACGTTCTCCTCTTCCTCCTCTCCATCAGTCGAGTTCTCGCCCGACGGGGTGGACAGCGGGTCCGAGTTAAGGTTGCGCCACTTGGTCTCCTTCGAGAGCATCTGCCAGCGCCCCATTGCAGTGGGCCACCAGCAGCCGCCTCCTTACCAGCTCCGTGAGGTCCTTGCATGCCTTAGTGAACACGAAGTTGTCGCTCGAATAAAGACTGTTGCGCTTCTGGACCGTGAAGTCCCAGACGTCGAATATCGAGAGTACTCCCTCCGGCGCCTCCAAAACCCCATCAGGGATGTTAGTGAAGCACCGCTGATTCAGAACGACCTGCGCAGGCACAATCACCGCCCGCTAGCTGCCCCCTGTCCTCACCCCCTTCACGATTTTCTGGGCGACCTCCCTGTTCTCCCTCAGCGTCTCGCTATTACAGTGATAGATGTCATGCTCATGAGGGGCGTCCCTCTCGTAGGTGAAGGTCTTCAGCATCCTGTGAAGGAACATCGAAAACAATACACGGCCGCCAGAGACCTACGGCTTCGTGTAAGGGGCCGTCACCACTGCGTCCACACAGTGGAGGATCTCCCGTCGCTCGATCGTCGGCTCTCGCATGAATTTGTTGAACTTCTCCAAGAGCAGCTTGCACACCAGAAAGTACCTATCGCCATTGCCATCGGGTAACCGGCCCTTCACGGTCTACCCCCTCACTTCTCGTGCTTGGCCATCCCTTCTCGCATCCTTGCAAACTGGGCCGGCCAGTCGACCTCGGACATCTCTAACGAAACGAGTAGTCATCACCGCGAGCCTCTCCCCACCCTACTGGTATGATGAGACTCCTCCTTGGCCTCGCTGGACCCCTCCGACTTAGCCGATTCATCTTCAGCCTCCTTCCCCTTCTTCAGCGGCGGCTCTCCTTCTCCCTTGCTCGAAGAACTGAGGCCCATCAGCATCCCCATGCCAGGTCTGTGGGGGCCCACCTTGACGACGGCTCCTCCTTCTTCTTCACATCCCCGGTATGCACCGTACCATCGGCTACCACAGTATGCATCAGATCGACCTGGGAAAAAATCATGAAAAAAGGCGGCGCGAAGCTACTCCTACCCGTCCGGCCGACGATGAACCCCCAACCTCGCTCTCCTCTCGGCGACGCTTAGCGATCTCCTTGGACATATGGTTGAACCTTCAACTCACAAGCGTCAGCAAAAGCGTCCGACCACGCCCACTCACATGCCATCGAGCTCTCGATCTCGCCGCGACCGGCCAATAAGTTGCTCGTCACCGCCGTACAACTGAGGGCGGCACTCGACCAATGCTGTGCTGAGGCGACAGTACCTTCTTTTCCTGTCGGCCTCCAGGATGGAGAAGGCCTTGTAGACTCTGGCGAGATGGCGCTTATCCCCAGCAGCCTTGTACCTGGGAAAAAAGAAGGGCATTTCATTCGACCTAGAATGGCCACTTCTACCTGTGTTTCAAGCTCTTGGCTCGGTCAAGTATCTTCTCCCACTCAGCATCATAGGACCTGAGGTCACGACATTAGAGGTTCCAGAGGGAGGGAGATCGTACAAGTTGAGGGCCCGATAGGCGTCCTTCACTGGAGCTGTGAGCATGGATACGACGATAAGAGACTGAGGACCTCTCTAGAACCACTCCCACCGTAGCGAACGCGACAATCCATCAGAGACATCGGACAACACGTTAAGTTGCCATCATGAACAGCCCTAGTCGAGAACAGCCCTCGTGACCAAGCAAGAGAGCGCTGGCCCGTCAGCCAAGGTTAATAGTGGCCCTCTTCCGCAGGACTTGTCGCAGGCGGCCCTAAAGCGTCTGCCGGTAGAGTACAGCCTCCACCACGACACCCACCATCCTCTGGGCCTCATCACGGTCGTCCTCGTGCGTTTCCCGCAGCTCGTCGAAGAATTTCTGATAGTCGGTGGACCGTCTGGGCCGACGCCGATGTCCCACAGCCAACGACGAGCACTACTTACCTGCCTGACTGAGGACGGTCAGATGAGGACACTAAAGCTCTGATGGAGATGATCTCCGGCCGGCGTGGGCTCGGTGAGGTCTGAGGGGGGGGGCACCGTCGAGTGAGCCTCTAATACCGCATGGAGAGGAAAGCTGAGGCTTCTATGCCACATGGCCTCAGCAGAAGCAGTTCAGCGAAGATGATTCGCACTGAGGCCATGCAATGGGTGCCGAACCACGGACTCGACTGATTTACGGTAGACGAGGACCCCAGGAAGAGCCATACCGTTTCTGATAACATAAAGGGCCTAGGGCTCCTCCTATTCCAGCCAGTGAAGATAGGCATAGTCCCCTCGTTAATCCGCGAGTCACAATGATCACCACCCCAGCTGCTCGGTAGTACCCTAATCCCCGTTCTGCCATAATCAATCCCATCCCCATCGTCATCCTCCTCCTTCGCCGTCAAAAGAGCGCTAAGCCCTTGCTTGTTGAGCGCCGTCATAATAGACGCCTGACAGAGGCCACTCAGAGCGACCCAGGAGAAAGAGGATCCGCCCTACGGCTATGCCGACTCTTGCGAGGGGGCGGAGGGCAGAGGCTCGGCCGAGGGAGTTTGGATGCACTATCGGGCTCCTTCCTGCAATAGTACAGAACTGACTGCGCGGGAGACCAGAGACGAGGTGACGGTGTGATCAATACTCGAGAAGCTGTCCCACTACAGTCACGCCCAACCTCTGGTCTGTATGGCAAATCTGAGACCCCGGTTCACGGGCCGCGGGTTTGAGGTTTGGTGAATGGCCCCTTACTTCAACAGACGAGCCATGTCCCTCTCTATATCAGCCCGGTATATGGTAGCCATATGGCACTGGAAGGACAAACTAAGGACCACCCACTTAACCCAGGGAACTGCCAACACAACCCCTCAATAAGGACAGCAAAAATATTCCCACAGCATGCCTCGGCTTCAAGCCGACATAAAACGCATGAGGCGTCGTCGGTTGGGCGTAGGCCCGTTACCCTCACACGCCAGATAACAGCCGCCGTCCTTTAGCTGCTCGACCCGGGTGATCCGATCTAACTTTTGATCATAGAGCTCACGAATAGCCCCTCCTGTGGGCTTCAGAATCTTCGGACAACTCCCCGCGTAGATGGTCTTGAGGGTGTACCGGCCGAGGTTTGTTTTCAAGTAGTAGCGAGTGCCGTCGTCGTGGCCATCGCCATTACGGAAGATCCACAGGCACCTGGCTGACTCGAAGCTGGCGGGTCGTTTCCACTGCAAAATAGGGTGCTTCCGCGTAGGGCTCATCGGCCGACCAGCGCGACCGTGAATGCCGTCCTGTGCGAGGCCCAGGCCGTGTCCAGTGGCGGGGTCGAATCTTCCCCTAGAACGCACAGGGAAGAATCTGTGGTCAGTGAGTCGGTTAAAGATATCCTGCTGGCCGAAATACTGGGAATAATAAGGGCTAGTACACCCCATGTCGCGCGACAATGAGTGCTCCAGGAGATGGCGATGCCGAGCCACTGGGTCTCCCCGGTCAGCCCGACCGCCGCCAATGTGACCATCGAGAATGCAACCCTTATGACCCGGCCCGATATTGTCAACAACCTTGGCAGTCTCAGGGGCCCTTGAGGGTGGTCGTGGACTCCACCACTGTCGATCGTCCTCACTACGTCCCCGTCAGTGGCCACTTCTACCACCTCCTTTTCGTGGACTGTGACACCATCGGCATCCCTCACCACGACCTCTTCGTGCTCCCTGTGTACTACCCGATCCACTTTGTGACCACCGCCTCCTGTCGTAGTGGCCGAATTAGGAGTTTTGAAAGGGTTGGTATGAGGCCCACCTGGAGATGCTGACATGCACGTGAAGTGGAAATAAGACTACCAACGGTGCAGTTGACTATCCTTTCCCACCACCAACGACCAGACCCCTTTCTGCTACGAGAACAGCAAATATAGAATATTACGTTACAAGGGGCGATGGAGATCATGCATCACGGTGAAGCTAGGCCGTTTGGATACCTCTAAGCCTCGTTAATAGGGTTTCATCGCGAGACGGCCTCTGGCAGCGAATCTTCAACAATCTTGCACATCTTGGATTTCCTCAACGCTAACTCTTCGAGCGTCGCGTAATCACCACCATACTCGTTAGGAGTTTGCTTTCTCCTTCCGACTCCTCCGTACCTTAAACGTCTTCTCAATGGGCCTTGACGAGCACGATAACGAATTAATCTTTGAAACCAGGTAAGGGTCGATTTTATGCTACCGCCCCACTATTAACCGATTTGTAGCTTTTCATCGGTCACTTTTCAGTGAGGATGTGCAAGTACTGGACAGCTTTGATGCACTTGGGCTTGAAGGAGGTGCGCCCCCAGGGACGGCTATTCATTCAGCGTCCGCTCTGTTGCCCCTTGGTCTCCTCGGTCGTCGTATAGTAGTCGTGGTGCTATACACATGGAGACAAGGGGACGCTTTCTTTATAGGTATTAGCCGGGAACGTCTCGCGGTATCTTAGGTCGATCCTTGCTCGTCTCAAGTCCTTCTTTCAGGACCTTCTCCGCGGTATCTACCAGTACGGCTTCGAGCGGCCCTCGGCAGTCCAGCAGCGTGCAATCCTGCCCATCGTCAAGGGAAGGGACGTGGTCGTACAGAGTCAGTCCGGTAAGTCGCCTCTCGGCGGAAGGAGCCATCAGTACTGTCCTTATCCAAGGTACGGGTAAGACCTGCGTCTTTGCGTTGGGAGCCCTACAAACGGTGAAGCCTACGGAGAGGGACCCTCAAGTAGGTTCTAACCAGGAGACCCTTCCTCCTTCCCACCCTCCCCTCTAGGTTCTCATCCTCTCCCCCACACGTGAATTGGCCGAGCAGAGCCAGAAGGTCTGCCTCGCCCTCGGGGACTACATGAACGTCCAAGTAGACTGCCCCGTCCAATCATAGCGCGAGATCGGCCCTGTTAGGTCCATTGCTGTGTTGGTGGCAAGAAGCTTACTGACGATATCCGAGCCCTGGAGGCCGGCGTCCATATTGTCTCCGGCACCCCTGGTCGAGTGTACCATATGATATCCCAACGCCATCTGTCGACGAGGCATCTCAAGATGCTGGTCCTCGATGAGGCTGATGAGATGCTCGATAGGGGCTTCAAGGAACAGGTATAGTGGGGTATGCTGCTGCATCAAGGTGGGCAGGAATATTGCCTAGGTTTATGATATCTACCGTTACCTTCCTCCGAGCACTCAGTGCGTACTGGTGTCGGCCACCATGCCCAACGAGATCCTGGAGATGACCAACAACTTCATGAACAACCCCTTCAGGTAGCTAGGCAATGCATGAGGGTTTATTTTCTGATGTTGTTGCGTCTAGGGTTCTCGTGAAGCGTGATGAGTTGACGCTAGAAGGCATTAAGCAGTTCTTCGTGGCTGTCGAGAAGGAGCAGTGGAAGTTCGACACTCTATGCGACCTGTATGATACTCTTACGATCACCCAGGCCGTCATCTTTTGCAACACCAAACAGAAGGTAAGGGGTATCTTAGGTCGATCCGTGTCATTGATACACTTCAGGTCGACTGGCTGACCAATAAGATGAGAGAGGCTAAGTTCACCGTCGTATCCATGCACGGCGACATGCCTCAGAAGGAGCGAGATGCCATCATGCAAAAGTTCAGGTTGGCAGTCCCTTTCAGGGCTCTGCGGGATGTACTGCGCCACTCTTCAGATCTGGCCAGGCCCGAGTGCTGATCACGACCGACATCTGGGGTCGTGGTCTCGATGTACAGCAAGTTTCTCTGGTCATTTGCTACGATTTGCCGAATAATCGTGAATTGTAACAAGAAGGCGGAGCGAAGCAGCTGCTGGTAGATCATACCCCTTACTTGTTGTAGGTACATCCACCGTATTGGTCGATCGGGTCGTTTCGGTCGTAAGGGCGTTGCCATCAACTTCGTGAAGGAAGACGACGTGAGGATCCTCAGGGACATTGAACAGTAATATCACAACGCTTTCTCGTGCCGCTAATTGTCACTCGAGAGGAACGAGCAGCGTATCGATCTTGCCGCCGCTCTCTGCAGGTACTACTCCACCCAGATCGATGAGATGCCCATGAACGTGGCCGACCTCATCTAAGGAGTGCCGGTGATGGTGGTGGTCTCTGGAAGGGTGTACGTCTCATTATCATCATCAGCAGTAGTAGTAACATAAAGAAGGTATTATCGAGAGGACAGACAAACAATAGCCTACCCTTTCCATCTCGCCTCTTGCCTTGCGTTACAGTGGGCCAGCATGGAAGTAGCCGATATTGTAGTTTTTTTGTTGGACCTTCCGCGCGATGATTATCGAACTGTGCGTAGGGATCATCGTAGGCATTGCTGTTGGTACTTATCAAGGGGATAGTAAGTTGCCACTCATCGCGACCTCCGCCAAAACTCCCTCCCTTCAGAATTCAAGCCCTGCTTCGACCCCTGCATAGAGGGAACCAAGACCATGAAGGACAAGGTTGTTGGAAAATATCAACAGTAATACCATGGCATGGCTTCTTCGTTGTTGGCAGCAGTGTTCTCTTGGTCAGATTCCGGGACTCCAGGGCCACCCGTAACTAGCTGCGTTATGAGGTTGATGCGTGAGCCAGGTCGTTGATTCTCGTACCAATCTCGAAGATCTGTTTCTCCTCTTCGTCGTCTTGCGTCTATTATCACCGGTCTATCGGGGTACGGTTTGTGTAGTTAGTGCCATGCCAGCGAAACAAGCATCTAGTGATCATCATTCCACGCAGCCAGGAGACCCCCAAAGTCCGTCAGAGGCGTACCCGCGGGGAGGAAGCGCCGAGCACCGGGCAGTCGGGGAAGGACTTGCTGTCTCAAACAGAACCTGATGATGATTCGGAGTGGGACAGTTCTCGAGGTGAATCTTGATGGTCGTCTTAGTGACACACATTTTCGTCGCTTCAGGGAGGCCGATCCAGAAGCATGAGCTGCTCACGAGGGAAGAGCGAGACGAGAGGGCAGCGGCAGCGTCCAGTGGTGGACAGCAGCAGTTGTCAGCGGACAAGCCCATGGGTGATGAGAGGGAGGGCCCATGAACGCTGGAAGCTTGTCACGGGTATCTTGTTTTCAGTCAGTAAGATGAAGAACCTGAGAGTCCGTACGTTCTGGGCGGTGATTATGATCTCCTGGTTTCTTCCTCATCGTCGCCATGGGCCACTTCTATTGCTCGCTACTGGTAGTAGATTCGTCCCTCTGGGACTATCAGTCAGTGGTCTCCGTCAGGTCCTCGGTATCGCGGCGGGAATGTTCCAGGAGATTTGTATGCTTAAGCGCAATAAGGAGAAGGATCTCCAGCTGCCCCTGTTCTATTCCCTCCGATGGTATCTTTTCTTCGTCACTGTCTTCTACGGGTGAGCTCCCTCTGCTCGCCGCCGCTGGTCCTCAGTCGGTGTACGATCAGGTACAAGCGTTTCATGACGGACCGATTCGACCGTCTGGCGATGGTGTACCCTTCAATACACTTCATTGTGAAGTACCACGGAGTTATCTCATACACCCTCCTAGTCATCGGCCTCGTAGCCTTCGTACTCAGTCTGCGGAAGTACGTCATGCCAGCTTCAACCTAAGATTCTCCCTTCACCCCCCCTCACCAGATACACGCTGCGGTATCAGTTCGGACAGCTAGCCTGGACCATCGTTACACTCATCATAGTTGTGGTAAGCAGGATGGGGCCTCGTAGGCCCCAAACAAACCCCTCTCCCCAGGTCCAAGGCATTGCCATGACAGCAAACATCTACAACGGGCTCATCTGGTTCTTCCTACCGACCTCTCTGGTCATCGTCAATGACATCTTCGCCTACCTCTTCGGCTTCTTCTTCGGGCGTAGGACTCTACTGCGTTCAAGCCCCAGCACGGTGACTCCTTCCTCGTCAGATCACCCCCTTATCAAGCTCTCTCCGAAGAAGACCTGGGAAGGGTTCATTGGGGGCTCTGTCGCGACCATGATCTTCGCTATAAGTACGTCATTCTGCGTCAATCGGTCTGCTCATTTTTCCTCTCCTTCAGTTTGGTGTTCCTTCCTTCAAAAATACGAGTACTTCACCTGTCGACAGGAGGAGATCGTCTTCAAGCCCTTCGTCTACCCTCATTGCAACCCCGGATGAGATCTATACCGTCTATCGAACGTATCCTGATGAGAACACCCCCGAAAGAATGCACCTCCACCGCTCCTGGCAGATACACCATCCCGCCGTTCGGAATACAGAGATGCAACTGACGGACATGCAAATCCACGCTCTGGTCGGTCTTCCCTCCTCCTCCTCCTCCCCCTTCTTGACCAATGATTGCCTGGGCTTCAGGTTTTGGGTGTCTTCGCCTCGTTAGTGGCTCCCTTCGGTGGGTTCCTAGCGTCAGGATTCAAGCGGGCGTTCAAGATCAAGGACTTTGGAGACTCCATCCCGGGCCATGGTGGCCTTACTGACCGTTTCGATTGCCAGGTAAGAACTATTGCGCCTCTGATTTTGGCAATCTCTCCGCAGGTTGTGATGGGTATGTTCACCTACGTCTACCTCTCCAACTTTGTCGTTGCGGATAGCGCTACGGCCTTCACCAATCTCCTGGAGAAGGTCATGCAGCTGTCGGACACAGAACAATTACAGTTGTACTACCATGAGGGATGGGGACTCTTCGCGCAATATTACGTGGCCTCGCAGGTTCGAGCTGCTTGGCGATGGCCTGAAGTCCAGGGGAGTCGTCCAGGGCTAGGAGAATGCTTCCATCCGTGCGTCCCCATTTGTGCCCGGCTCATTGTTGTAGTCGAGCCGGTAGTGTATTTGAAAATCATCTGCACCATTGTGATGCATCCGTCTTCCACCGCCCCCACCTTTCTGTCCTCCCAAGACTTTCTATCCCTCCTTGTAGTGTTGGTCAATGAAAATATGAATGGTAGCAGATTCGGGGTAAAGTATGTATTTCCTAGAGCAACCACTGCAGCCACCGCCTGGGATTGCGATCGAGTATCCGGACAAGGCATCGGTCTCGTCAAGTGCCATCACAACTGCAGCGACCGACCCTGTAAGCTTTGCTCTGCAGCCTGATACACAGATTGTCCCAGGGACCATTCGCTAGCTGCGTCTTCCTCGGGCTGGGCAGCCACTCTGCTGGCAAGGGTGAAATTGGTGGGGACCAGGGCT
Source organism: Perkinsus olseni (assembly GCA_013115135.1). NCBI lineage: Eukaryota > Perkinsozoa > Perkinsida > Perkinsidae > Perkinsus > Perkinsus olseni. Next base: position 78,877 of record JABANP010000093.1, read on the forward strand.
GGCCTCAGTGGCTGGAGAGGGTGAGAAAAAGTTGGTATCGGCTGATTAGATGTTCGACCAGGATCGCCCTAACGACTGTGGACGGCGGGCGGAGTCGCAGTCTACGGCAGCTGACGCAAGGGAGTTCAAGTTCGGGCGGCCGGCTCCTAGTTCACAATTTCAAGCAGAAGAGCTTATGGAAAGGATCGGCCAATCGCCACGGTAGTTACCGCTAATATGTTGCTCGGACCTCCGGCACCCTGCTAGAAGAGCGCACTCGGAAGCCTTCATGCGATGAGTTCGAAGCCAGCAGGCTAACCGACAGGCTGGCCTTCCTTATGGGAAAGCAGGGCCATCAAACCATCGTGAGTCGTCAAGGACTGAGTGGCACGAGGACAGTGCCTTGTAGAGAGACCCCGACTGCCCCTTCATCCTCCTCATCGTTGCCCAAGGCAGTTGGCTACCACATTTTATAAAGCAAAACGAGCCCAACCACGGAACTATGTGGGAGTGACGCAGAGCGCACCGTAGCCATTAACTGCTTTTCATAGATACAGTCGCTTCGTCGAAGGTGAGACCAGAGGCCGGTCCTATCGGACCGGGGAAGCGACCTAGCAGGTAAACTCGTCCAAGTGGATGATACCAATAGAGGGACTCCAGCGGAGAGTGAGGATGGCTGTACTACTATCCAGCCTCACACTTCCGTCATTGGTAATGCCATTGCGTGTCCGATCAGTGCTATGGCACAGGGCAGGTATCTGCGCTCGCCTCATCGGGTTCTCGCCTCGACTCATCCGGAGGAGGGCACAGTCGATCGAGATCGACTGCAGGCTGCTCCAAATGGCGGGCGTTGGCCAGGGAGAGCATGCCGCTGTTGAAGGATTCGGTAGGATCCGGGAAAGCGGCGCATTGAGCGGCTCCACGGAGTTTAGACTAGGATTAATCCTAAACCCTCATCGTAAGTTTCGATACATCGGCGATTCGTTGTCTATCTACAGCCCACCTAGAACCACCCTTCATCGCTGATTCGACGCGGATGAACGCGAGCTGCTCAAGGACCGGGATTTGAGTGCATTCCGATGGATCTGATAATGCTGTTGGACTTGGCCGTGCACATGGAGTTCAGCAATAAATGGTCCACTCAAAATTGCTCTCTCAGCAACCATCATCGCCGAGATGATTGAGATGCTACGAAGAGCTCGACAATCGGCCACGGCAGCCCTACGGGAGGTGCAGGCATCAGCAGCAGCCTACACCCTCATCCGGCAGAACCTCTTCGGATCGGTAGGGATCAGCTACTAGTCTTTGCTGGCCCAGCGAGGCTTCTCTTCAGGCTGCCGTTGTGAGGCTCAGATGGAAAGTTGATGAATGGCTCAAGTCAAGCCGTGGCATACGGAAAAGTCCGTACAGGTGTCTCTTAGTGTCCCACAAGTACCCTCAGTCCGCCCGGAGTTCTTAACGGCGTTTACGCAATCTGCGTAATGCACCACCATCGCTGAGCTGCGATGTGGTTGCCATTGAGCATGTTCAATTGAAGTATCGCTATGTTCAGTTTCAACTGTCTACGTCAGGATTCGAAAGGTAGTTGAGTTCATAGTAGTAGCGGTGGCGAGTCCGCGCTCGTGTCTTCCCTACGAGGAAGCAGGGAACTTTGGCTATCCGACACTCTCCAAAAGCCATGATGGAATAAACACAAAGTTTGGGGAGAGCGACGGCTAGGACAAGGTGGCAATTGACTAACAATACAGGTCAGTACAACTCGTTATTTGAAAAAGAGGACGCTGCCAGGATTGCTAGCTCGACTTGACTATGTTTATACACAGGCGGGCCGATGCCTGTCACCTGTACGAGCACTCGGCACTTCCTCACTACCAACTGACGATACGTGAAAGTGGAACGCGCTCAGTCGACAAGTGATGCCGGCGAACCGACCAAAGTTCAAAAGAATGTGGAATGAAGTGAAGGCTCTCTCCGAACGCTGGAGCAAATAGCGGGGTTCCCGCTAAACAAACCTCAGTTTGGACGCCCGCCCTTCTACTAGAAAAAGTTAAAACAACCCTAGGGGGACATCAATGATAAGGACCATCTAACTTCGCATCAACGTGTCTTGCACACATACCAAGACCGAGGTCAGGTTTCCTTTGACAGTGGTTTGTAAATGCCGTTGGTGGTAGTGTAGATTGTGTCTTTTGTCGCGAAGCCGATGACACGATAGTCGTCCATAGTAGGCAGATGGCTACCGCGGCACTTATCACGTATCGTGTTAATGACGTTGATGTACTCATTGCCCTTGTACTTTACCAGATACTGTTCACCCCGCTTGGACCGGTCAAGTGGAAAGGGTCCGAAAGGCAAAGTACCACCGCTGCAGATGTACTCGTAGCTGACCTGTGGCGGGGCGGAGGTGGATTTCTCGGTCACCTTCATGGTCACCACGTAGCGAGATTCTCTGTCACGGTAAACGTAGTTGCCACCAGCAGCTGACTTATAGAACATCCTGATGTTCAAAGACCAACCAAAGAATGGGACTTTAGCGTTGTTGGCAAGCGCTCCTTCGAACACGATGGTATCCAGGAGACTATCCGGCTCGTCCTTGTATTCGGGGCAGGCCTTCTTGATTTGTTTGTACCAAGAAGCGAGCTCACCAGGCTTAGTTTTGACCTTGAAGCGCTCTGGGCCAACCCTGTTCAGTGGCCTGCTGATTTGGCCAGGTAGATACGGCGGCACACCGAGTTGACCACCGCAACGGATAGTGACCCTTGCTCTAGAATTCTCGTTGATGTCGTAGAACAAGTAGAGTCCACCAGGCTTCTCAGCTTGATAAGCATACGTCCCAGGACGAAGGCCCTCCTCGATGGAATACACGGGGGCCAGCTCGACGAACATGGCCAGAACAATGGCGAGTGAGTTCATGATAGCGGACTTGAACCAACGGGTACTTGCTTTGCAGTTATGCTGCTGTAGCTTAGGCCACATGCCAATGAATTAGCTATATTCCCACAGCACAAAGTCCGGCACAAAGTCCGTCAATGTCCATCAAACGAACAGCTCTTTGTAGAGCCATAAAAAGCGGCATAGCAGTTCCATGGGGGAGTTGGCGTGATTCGTGTCCGCTGTACCTCATTAAGCTAAGCTAAATTCGATGATTGTATGCGCATTCATTGGCAAGTCTGAGTGTAATTCATTTGTGCGGCATATTGGTACCAGAGATGCACTCGTGCGTAAGACTTGCGTGGATGCTTCGTCTGGGACATACTTCGATTGGCAAAGGGCGATGCTCATGCACACGTCAGGAGTGTGAACACTGCGCGCATGTAAACACGAGGCTATTGTGTGGTTATCTGCGTCGAGTCCACACCTGAGCAGTACAATAGCCAGCAATAACCTGATCCCTATTCGCCAGTGAATTGATGTCTGCGATTCGCCCAATTCAGGAGACAGTGGGTCATTGTGCGCTCAGTCGTGCGAAGCGCTGGTACATGGAATTGTTATAGATTCGTTTGATTGGAGCGTCTACGCCTCGTGTAGCTCTTTGTCGGATGAGTGTGGTACCGGTGGATGTGCCAGAACCTCCTATCCTGGGGGACCAGGGTTGCCCGTGATGGGCGAGAGAAGACTCACAACACTCGAATCTCCTGCGTACATGAAATCATTCTCGCACAAGAACCCTTGATTAATCGTGACGTGATAGGAAGAGAGTCAAACGGTTTGACCCTCTCCCTATGGTTTGACTCAAACCCTTGCGACCTATAACCGCGTTCCACCCTTCCGGGGGCAACTGAGTTATAGACCCTTGAGAGGCGATGTGCGTACCCGTCCATGTTATTGGGCGGAATCAGCGGAATTGACCGTACTTAGCATGTAGGGGGTTCACTCGCACGAAAGCGAACGCCATGAGGAGCCCGGCTCCCGACTATTCATTGATAAACTCAGTTCTCGGGGCGTCGAAGCCGAGGAAAAGACTATTGACCTCATTGAGCTTCCCGGCCATAGCAATGCATTCCGCCAAGTAGGCTGTACCCCTGCAGCCATTCCGTGAGTCAATGTTGTTTTTGCCTGTCTTGCGACGGCACATCATTATGAAGCACACTAGAGGAACTCAATGCACTGAGGGAAGAGAAAACTTAGTAATCAATCAAGAACGTCATCTGCAATCACACGAGAAGCCAGCAACTCGGCAGACGTCTCGGCCGGGTCGGAGGAGTCCGGGAATGCGTAAGGTAGAACGTCAAGCTCATCGTCGTCCAAGTCTATCACTTTCTCGGTAACTGAGGGTTGTGATTGCGCGCTGAGGTGAACTAGGAGGGGCCTCACGGTTGGACACCGCAGAGGATGGCCGAACTTTGGTGGGCGGCGGGTCAACGGGGGTGTCAGTGACAGCTGGCTGGGCGCTCCTCGGTCGTCCTGACAGTGAAAAGCATCTTTAACGAGATGAAGCGTTTCCCTACGGCCCTCGGACGTTCTTGAGGGCGCACTAGCAGCACGCTCGGCACAAGGCTTGGCCGTCTTGTCTTGAGGGTATTCTCCTGGCACCAAACGATTCTGCATCTGCTGATCTCCCTGCATCGACCTCCTACCACTCAGTTCGGTCTCCTGTACCGCTGTAGGTCTCCGTGTCCGGTTGCTGACGATATCTTTTCTTCGGAGGATGCTCGCCTTCTGAAATTATCAGAGCTCAAGCTCGAGCACCAGCTAGGTCGTACTCACTTCCGGTTTGACGTTTCCAAACACCAGTGGAGGGGCATTTGAACCACCAGTCGCCGTCCGGACCCTGCCACATCTCCTCCGCAACGTAGGCTGCTCCTTCCTCTGCAGCATCGGACCGTTTGTTCTTCTGTCCCCATTTGTCATCCTCGTTATCATCCCAGGACCGGTCAGCCCATCTCCTCCAGCCTCCCGAGCGACTCCCTCGGTCACCCCAGCTCTCGGAGGAATAAGAGTTGTTGTTCCGATTGTTCCACCACCCATAACTCTGGTCGCGCCGTTTCCATCCGCTCCAACCGCCGTAGGAGCCCCTATCGCCCTTCCACGAGTCCCCATCATTCTTCCAAGACTCCTCATTGCTCTTCCACCAGTCTTTGTCATTCGACCTGCGGCGAAGCGTCTAGCGAAAGCAGTTCCTCATCGGGCACAGTACTTCCAGCTGCTCTCCTGCTGCTCCCAGGCAGACCCCCCTTGCCAGTCGGTACCGGTACTCTGCTCCCACTTAGAGGTCGGAGCATCCTCCGTCAGGCGGTCCTCATCGTCCTCATCCGCCCTGCCAGCACGACCAATGAAGAGATCACACGGGAAAGACGCTTCTCTACCCCTGTCCGTAATCCACCTCATCCACAGGACTCTCCTCCACCTCGGGTATATCATCTCCGTACTCATCGCACTTTGCCGTACCAACAACTAGGTCCTGCAGATGATGGAGTTTTCTCTGTGAGTAGCATCGAGAGGACTCACGTCTTTGGGCTTTTCTAGCCGTACTGGGCCCGTAGGTACCGCCCGGGTCTCTTCCAGCTTCTGGGAAGCAAGCAGCTGAGATGAAGCACCCAGAGACATACCACATCTCCCCCAACTCCAGCCTACGTTGCTCAGGTTCAGAGCACGTCTCTGGGGCTGCTTCGCCTTCGCAGCAGCCTCTTTCCTCAGCACCGTCTGACGCTTGACCATTTTCAGAATCCTACCCGCTTTCTCCCGAACCTCGATGGTACTGGGCTCATCCCCGGCTATCTTACCTACACCAATCGAACGGTATACCCTCAGTTCCGCATGACATGGATTTGGCTGCTCTACTCGAGTTTGCTCACGGCCCGCAGTCCTTGGGTGTTCCTCGAACTCCTCGTCCAGGCTGCATAGTCCGCTGCAGACATCGCGGTCAAGTCTAGACTCTCCCATTCGTCCAAAACCTGTGGACCCAAAGAAGCATGAGGGCCTGAAAGATAATATGACGACTTGCCTGTAGGCGCTTCTGGTTAGCAGCTTCGATCTCGTTGGCTCGCACATTACCGGCGTCACCGTTCTCGGCTTCCTCATCGACGCTGGTCGCCGCGGAACCTGAGATGCCACGTTAACGTCTCCTCCCCAGCTGCGCAGACGAGGTGCGTAGCGGAGCTCACTTAAAGTAGACGAATCTTTGCATTTTTTAGACCCTCGCTTTTTCTTCTTCCCGGTACCACTCCTCGACCTGCAATTGCCAGGCTTCTTCAACTCGTCCTCATCGTCGAAGATGCAGACCGAAACCTGCAAGCCATCCAGGGTTCCTCACTGACACGATAAGGACGTCGGCCGGCAACCGCACCTGTATGACTTTGTCGTGCGAAGTAGAGTACACTACGGTCTTGTCTACGTTCACTTGGTAAATAATGCTCCTCGGACCGCAAAGGACCGAAGAGCCACTCAACTTGACGAGGTGGAAGTCCTCAGGATTCGAACTCGGTGTCGATATAAACTGGCATGATGAGGTTAGTTGCCACATCAGCTCCCTCTCGCCAGCGTACAGATTCCCTCAGATGAGCTCACAATGAGCATGTCGGAGGCCCACACCTGCAACTTGATACAGGCCAGTGAATTATCTGATCGGCAAGGATGGACCAACGGTACTGACAAAACAGCACTGAGTGGGTCCGAGGCGGAATGGAGTATACGCAGCCCTCGCAAAGTTCCGATGTAGTGCTACCAATAGAGGCTAAGTGCTCGCAACGGGCGGAGACCTTCAGACCGGGAGACTCTGCTGGGCTCGATCCAGAAGCCGCTGTGTCGACACCCGGGTCCAGACGCCACTGGAAGATGCTTCTGATGGGAGGAGGAATGGCGCGCGGAAGTCGACACAGCGGTGAGAGGTACATCTTGCCATCGTCGGAGAGGGCTGCTATCCGATACCGTCCGTCATCTTCTGGGGTACGATGGTCGAACATGAGGGCACTAGGTAGTGTTGGCACGGTAATGGTGCCGATACGCTCGGATTTGATTTCGACCTTGTCATTCCGTCCTCGTTCGACTGATATCCGATACCTGAAACTCACCACATCTTGATAGGTATTGGTCAAGAGACAAGAGCCATGTCCAAGCCGAGCCTTACATGAATAACGTCGGGCTCGCCATCCCCGCTGCGAGTGCCCGACAGGGCTACCAAGCCACATTCCTGCAGGCTGTCTTCCCCAGTGATCGATACCCCTTCCGAGGGAGCTCTCGTGAGGCTCAACGGGCACCGCGGTCTCTGTAGGTGTCGAAGCGCCCTCCAGAGGCAGGGTGGCGAGGCCAGATAAAAAATGAAGGCCAGGGAAGAGGTTCGAGCTCAGCAGCTGCCCATTCCGCCCGTCAAATGCCTGTAATGAAGGAAGAGGGGCTGTGCAGGGGCGATCGCTAAGCTGTGTTGAAAAGCTTCCGAGGTCGCAGTGGATGAATGCCACTTCCATCAGTCTCACATGCACAGTGGCCTCCTGGTCACATTCCCCGACGCACAACAGCGTCGACTGAGTGAGCTGCCGCACAGACTGTATCGGTATCTCCACGTCCAACATCACATCCACCGGGCAAGGGAACCTGAGCAGTAAATTTCTGCCAAAGACGATCGGCTGATGTGGATCATCTTACCCGGGCTTAGGTAAGGTCTTGACGACGCACCATCCAGAATTCCAGATACACACTTGCCGACTGCCGCTGGCATTCAACGTTATCATCTTTAATTCGTGAGCTTGCTCCTCCAGAGGCTTCGGCAATGGTATCTAGCCTCGCGAGGTAGCCAAAGCACGGTAGGACGGTACAAACACTCACCGTCGAGAGCGCCCTTGTGACACTAGAGGAGAGCTCGAGGTCCACCATGGAGAGCTGATGGCCGGCTATGTAGAGGAGCTTCTTGCCGTCACGGCTAAGGCAGGCCGTTGACGGTTGTCGGGCGCACTCGAACGACACTAGTTGCCGCATTGACAGAATACAAAGCGGATTCCAACCTACACCAACTCCCAGACAGAGGTTGATGCTGTCACGGTAGCATAAATCATCAATCAACCCGATCAGCGCTGATGAGTATTGTATAAGCTCCTGCTGAAAGCTTGGTGGGACGCTGCACAGCAGACTCGCTGAACACAACAGTAATCACGAGTCAAAGAAGGCCACAAAGGGCGATCAAGAAGCTACTGTGGAACACGGGTTAGGTGAAAGTTCGAAAAGAAGTCTGCCGCCCTTCTCCACTTCAGAACGGGCAATCGTACGATTACTCAGAAGTTGTCCCCTCATCGGCTGCCACCCTCTTAGAGACCTCGAAGCCGATGGTGACGATGGTGATAATGCCAAGGAGTACGGGAACCATCGGACGCTGCACACAAATGGACAACGCGAACAAGAAGTATCAAGTGTAGCATAGGACTCGATGAGTAGGTTCATCGATTCAATGTGAACTGAGCCGATGACCATCGGAGAGAACAGCAACAGCTCATCTTTGCCAAAGTCAATCATATAAAGACCAATAGCGTTCAAGAGGAACCAGGCGGACATCTCGCCGTTGTCCTCGTCACCTGACCAGGCGTCGGGGCTGTACAGCTCCTCGAGGACCCGGCGCATGTACTCGTCGGCTGCGGTGTAGCATCCAGCGGCCAGAGCAACTCCAAGAACATGGTGGGAGGGCTGATTATTGTGCGCGTACTGCCCGAAGCGATCGCTGATGAGGCTGAGCTCCTTTTGCTCATGAGTGATGATGCTGAGACTGGAGGGCTCGAAGAGCGGCAGAGTGGTGTCAGTAAAGTGACCTCGGATCGTCTCACAGAACTTCTCACGACCGCCATGCAGGCCTACGAGGCGTGGAACGTCGAAGGGCAGGCAGAAGCGGTATTGCAGGGCACCGCCCTCAGTGTAGGCTTGGGAGCTCCAACTCTTGACGGAGATGTTATACCAGTTGCCGGCCTCGTCGCGAGGGCCGAATATTGCCAACTCGGGGTTCCAGTTCGCATCGACAGCCCGGGCTGACGCGCTTACGAAGGACTGCGGCATCGTCGGCCATACCGAGCTTGTCCGCCGCGTGGGCGATGGCGGAGTCAGCCACCATGTTCATGAGGGCTCTGGACACACAATCAGGACACTCCGACGGAAGAAAGAATCTGCACAGACACAACAGCCCCTGAGGTTGTATCGCCAAGAGTTCGCAGCGGAGCGTAGTGCTTCAGTTTTACCCTTTTTCGTCATAATCCTTCGAGCAGGCACGTCCGAAGGGCGATGACTCTGACGACTCTCCGAAAGCGTCCTGTCTTATCGCTTGGTACATCACCGCCTTCGCCTCCTTCTGAAGCCTTCCCACTCACTATAGCCCAGGCGAACACCTACCATACCACAGCTTCGCCAATTCATGATGCAGGAGCGATCTGTCGCGTACCACATCCCCCATCGTTCCTATCATCGACTGTCTCTCCCCAGGCGACGGCCACGTTGGCAGCCAGCCAGCCTCCTTGTATGCGTTGACCCAGCCCTCAAGTAGCCGCGCAAGGACGTCCGGTGCCGCCAAGTCCAGCCACAGATACACCGTATTATAGGAGTCCCAGAAACCACTGTCGGCCGCCAGCTCCCCGGGATGCACCCGCCCTGTATAAGGACTGTAATGCACCTTCGTGTCGGTTTCGTTGAGCTCAGTTAGCAGGCGAGGGAAAAGGAGGGATCGGTAGTAGTTGGTGTAGAAGGTGCGCCGAAAGGTGTTGCTGTTAAGACCCGGGTCTATCTGTATGCTTGACATCCGCTCGTCCCAAACGCCCTTGCCCTGTTGCTTGAGAAAGCCGAAGGTGCGGGACCAGGGAGCCTCTCTACGAAGGTTTAGCCACGCCTGTGCCTCCGAGATGAAGGAAGTGGCAACCCTCACCTCGACCACGGTAGTGGTAGTAGCATTGTTACTACCAGCTACGTCGAAGCTCAGAACGGCATCGCGCGGGAGTGAGGTATCGAGCATTACGGAGACCGGCAGAGGCTTGGCGTCAATAACAACGAACATTCGGAAGTTGGCTGGGACGCCGCCTGAGTTCCCGTTGATGGTGAATACGATCCTCGACACTTCATCCGGCTTCGACAACAAGACGAGGTCTCTAGAGTTTCTAAAAATGATTTGTTTCTTCCCTTCAGAGACGAACCGAAAACGCAGAGCCGCCGCATGATCCGTCGGAGTCATCTCAGTCACGACGTAACCGTAGCCAGCAACAGGGGCACTGTTGACCAAGGACGTGCGGAAGTAGTAGGGCCTGTATACGGTCTGATCTGGCCGGAAAAAGCTAGCCCCGGGTAGCGTTATGAAGGAGGTGAGAGGGGTATTCACATTGGGCAGTATGAGGAAGTACCCGTAGTCTCCTATCCACCAGGAGGGCTGATGAGTGCACAGAATACCGTAGAAGTCAGATGATGCTGGGGAGAAATCAAGACGGCCATCACGCATCGTGGTAGCCACAGACCAATGATTGAATCCGAAGGGCCTGGCCATGAGGGGCATGTTGCCGCCGGTGGAAATGTCGTAGTTATTGATGGTGCCCGCCAAGACGTTGGCCATCTCCGATGGGGACTCTGCAGCTGAGATCCGATGAAACAAGGTGAAGCACGCAAGAAGTAGAAAGCTCCAGCCAAGTCGAGTATCCATTTCGAAGAAGTCCCCTGCGTAGAAGGAGGGTCACCCCAAAGCAGTGGGGGCGGTGCCGAACACAATGCAGAAGGCTCACACGGTAAGACGACAAACACCATCAGCAGGAGTCGAACCATACAAACAAGGCAAAGGTCGGTCTCTAATGCTACAGCAATGATGACTAGTTCAAAAGTCAGCAGCGCTATACAGTCGTGGTCGGGGCCTCTGACCTGAAAAGTTAGGAGTATCGAGGAATGCTGATGAAGGATGGATTCCTCACGATTCTGGGACCAGCGTGGCGAGGCTCGGCTTTGCGTAGGAGCTCGCCAAAAGCGTATCGTTCAGCCAAGCATCGAAGCTAGCGTGCCCCTGAAGGAACGAACACTGACCTCGGAAAGGGTTGAGGGAAGCCGAGCCCAGTTACATAGAAACAATCCTCTGGCGTCATTCCCGTCGCCTGAAGGAATGCTTCCACACACTCCGGATCAGCCCAATCGACCAAGCTGATGAGCTTGTAGTACTCCGCCTAAGACGAGAGGCCAATAAAGACCATCTCGCGGCGGCGGCGAGGAGGAGGACATACCATGCCTTCCGAAGTTCGTTTCAGCAGCTCCGTCGAGCTCAACTCCGGGTCGATCGCATCAGATACCTCGTCGGTCTGGTCAGCGGCAGCCTTCGGGATCAGCGTTCTCTTAGGCGAGGACCCTTCATCCGGAGCGACGATGTCGTTGTACTTCCGGAATTCGTTAACAGACGGAGCGTAGTCGGTGGTGCCGCTGGTGAAGTCCAGAACGAGCCCTGACAGGCCACCAACGAGCCATGCGCTAATCGTCAGTGAAGGCGAGCTCGGCTACCTTCATCTCGGTGATTTTCGGCGTGCAAAGGTGAGGACAGAACCCAATCCTCAACAGGACTAGTAGGCAAGAGGTTGTACGCCGTGGAGATGGCGCTCATTGAATTCATCTTCAGCTTCTTGGGGTAAAAACTGGTGATGCGAGGAGGCATGAGCGCACGGCCAAGATTCTAAGATACTCACCGAACCTGCTTCTTGAAGAGCTTATAGGCAACCTTCTGGATTTGCCGGTTGGGAGTTCGAAACATCTTCACCAGCGATGAGAAGGAGCGGAACTGCACCAGGATCTTCCGTACCCTGAAAAGACCACGTCGAAGCAACACTAGCTGCACGGCCTTCCCACCTCTCTGGTGAATCCCTGCAGACGACGTACAGAACGCTGGCAGACCTCCAGTACGCTTCAGCCAGGGGCGATGGCATGGCATTCTGCAATCTGAGGCGGAGCGATGCAAGGCGGTCTCACCAGAAGCCTTACGTCTCCGTTGCAGCCGCATCTCCCTCAGCCTCCCAGGGAACCCTGGATACTTTGTCGGCAGCCCGAAGGCATGGTAGGACAGGGGGCACGTCGTAAGGCCCGACAGCCGTTTCATCCAGACCGTTCAAAATCTTCAGCATCACGAGAGCCCCGTTGTTCTCTAACCAGGGGGCAATGCAGGTGGCGGGCGAATCGTGAGTTGACTCCTACTGCAAAAGGAGTCCACTATAGTTTGGAAAAGTTGCAGAGAGATCTGGCGGCTCCTCTTCAACAGGCACACCGCCATACCGGTCGCTGCTGCCGTTATGATATCGGAATGCCTGTGGGTCATGCTAGACGCTTCGACCAAAATCCGGTCGAATCTACCGCTGCATCTCCTTCTCCTCCCTTGGCCGTCGTCGAAGGCAGGCACTAGCTAAAGTGGCCCCGTCGACCAGCATCAGCTCTTCTATGGTGAAATTCTGAAACCAAGGGAACGAGTACGATTGGCTTGTTCGTGGAATGGAGCCTCCCGGATCGACGACCTACGGGGAAGTAACTAGGACTACGGCCATAGCCCAACACCAGTCTACACCCAGACGGGAGAGACCAGTGGTGGCCCTCGGTCGCCCTACCTCAGAATGGTCGCCTGAGTCTGCAGTGCTCCGACGGCCTCGATCGTCAAGAGCCTGAACTCACACTACGTGAGGGAACCAAGCCTCCCCGACGCCCTGGGCCCACCTGCTGCTGGAATAGCAGCCTGCGTTCGACCGAGAGTTCAATGGTGCTCGGGTACTCGCTGGGGTTCTTCGACGCCGACTGAGAACTATCACTTCCCCGGAACACTAGAGTCAACCCCTTACGAGGCTCAGCTGCTGCAGAGTCGAAAACAGGCTGTCTAGCTTGGGCATGAGGCACCGGAAGAACCTAGAGATCAGTTATGAAATTCTGAGTAAAAAGTAGCAACCGAACTTCTCTTTCAAGCGGTTCCCCGGCTGGCAGCCCCATTTGGGAGGCTCGGGTTGTTATTTCCGGTCAGAACCATTCCCCCCCGCTGCACTAAAATTCCTCCTCATTTTAAGGAAGACTGTGTCGTACACATAACGGAGAGATGTTAGTAGAATTACCGCTTCTTACAAACATTCCTGATTCACTTCGTGTTACAACGTCACGAGTTGCTATCACGCGATTTCGCTCCTTGATTGTACTACAATCATTGTAGGCATTTTCCCTGTTCCTGTCCGAGACCTTTCAAGTCAACTCTGCTACCGTTAATCCCATTACTGCCATCATCCATCCTATTCGTAGCAGCTTCGTCATCCTGAGGGGCCCATATTACGAGTCTTTCAATAGAGACGAGCGAGTTGTTGCCATGAAGCCTTCACGGTGAAGGTTGACAGAAGTTACTTCTGTAGTTGCGTGCGCGGTTGAGGTAAAGAAATCGAGCTAGACATGTGAACTTTCTTCCCAGACATAGTTAGGAAACGGTGCTAGTCGTGTCATTATCGGATTAGGGAAGTCCTTCCATTCCTGTCGCTTACACAGTGTGAGTTACATTCCGTTGTTGAGCTCGCATGTAACATTATGTTAGTGTCGGTTTCATGCTGAGTATCTACGGTATGCGGCCGTCTACGGCTTCGGCAACTCTTCACTACTGTACTGTGTTGGAAGTTCATTATGACGATTCTTCCGATCGCGGCGGAAAGTAAGTTCTCATTCATGTGGAGGATCTAAACTAGAACTGCATAGCGGAAAATTCGTCGGCGTATCATCACTGTCGCTCCTCATCCGAACCAGCTGTCTGCACTGGGTTAGTTTGGTAGCGCCCCCTGCAAGACACAAGTTACCGGTGGCGCGTCAGATGCGAGGCCATGTCAAAAGTTTATGGAGAGGAAGCCTGAGATGGCGCAGCACAATTCCCGTAGAGTGAAGGGTAGCAGCATCCTCGAGCCCTACCGGGGCCGCTCGAGAAAGGACGAAAATATCGGAATTCGAGTGAAACCTGAGATTGATAAGATTTGTAATACCATCCGTGGTCATTCAAATGTGGTTGTCGTGATCGTCAGTGTAGTATCTGTTGGAGCTATTATATTGGATGATGGAGTTGGCAGTCTGCTACTGGTACAATCATACGGCAGATTCTGCCGGGTAGAATCACGTCTACAAATGCACGGGTTGAATAAGTTAGATTACCTGCTGCAGATACGTGTGATGCAGCACCACACGTCCTCCGAGGTTTCAGTAGTAAGTCCAACACGAGTCCGTTTCCTAAAGCTCCGGCGTTGCTATGGTTGACAGCAAGAAAGGGCCGAGGTTCTCAGCCTGAGGATAACTTCGGCTCGGGTAAGGACAAAGTGAGAGGTTTCCAGTGGAAGCTTTCCACTGGAAATAGTGATCGGCCGGCTCATTAAATGCTTAGTAGATTCAGCTCTCAGACAAGCTGCAGTAGAGACCTTAGTATTCCTTGATATAGTAGGATTTGGAAGTGAATTACACGCTTTGACGTAAACCGGGTCACCACTACAAAGTAGTGACTGTAATGTGCCGTGTAGTGACTACATGCTAGGACCGCTCGCTGAGGAGTACAGCACAGCACTGTCGCGAGATGTGACAGAGGGTCTTCGAGCGGGCTCCCTCTGAAGAAAAAACCCGGGCGGGCCACCTTCCGTGTACATGCGAAAGATAGGATTGCCCACCACTAACGAAGTGCCAGCCTCGTCCGAGAGCTCGGTAAACGGGCCGTTTAAAACGGCCATAGCTTCCGTCAAGCGCCACGTTATTGAGTTATATTCGGCTTGCTGATTGATGAGGATGCTGGCCAGTATGCATCCTACAGTTTAGGTGCGGTCGTGCCCATGAACGAACAGCTTCCACTTTCAGGCTGCCCGCCGTGCCGCTCATGCTTTCACGAAGTTTTCAGGCTTCTTACATTGTCTCGCGTTATCTGCCAAATGTGCGCCTCGGCCTATGTGGGAGCCATTCAGAATGGCCCATTCTGGAATAATACGTGTAGCTCCAAGATGAGGGCATTTCGGACCTAGAAGTTCTCTATCTGATCGACGAGTACCTCTGGCATACGGAAAAACAGCTATCCATTAATCTTGTCGATCAGGACCTTTTCCTTGGCCGCCAGAGCTCCGCTCGGCTGTGCGAGTCCTTGGGCTCTGATGACATAGCGGATGTGGTGGCCAGATGCCTAGCCCTTCTAGTAGAGTCACTAGACGGCATGGACGACCCTGTTGTAGAGAGGGGGCAATGGCTTAGAGTGGACACTCTGATGGCCTTGCGGTGCGGCTGTCTGGGGAGGCGGTCCGTGTTCACTTAAAGCCTTCTCCCAGGTATATAAGTCTCGGCTGCTCCCTTGCGGAGGGTTCTCCCTCTGACACCCTCATTCCCCTGATGCGCAGTGCCAGCGAGATGTTCTACCATGAGGGAGTCCTCCGGTGTATGGTCCTGCTCCTCGACAAGCTGCTAGGTCGGTACCACATGGTCGTGTTGGTTCTATCAATCGTTGTCGTGCCCTCAGACTCGGCCTACATGCTCACACGGAAACGCGATGCTGGGTGTCTGCCGGAAGACCCCCGCCCGTGAGTGCGTGAGTGCCGCCCAAGAAGGCAATGAATCATTATCAGGTGCGAACTTTTACTGGCTAGAGAGCTCCGGTGTTGCTTCAACATCATATACGTCTGCCTGCTTTTCAATCTGCATCGTCCGGACTTCGCGGAGGAGTGCCTCGTGGGTTCATCGCGCGGAGTTGTGGGGGTCCCTCACGACACGGTAAGGGGATTATTGCGGGCCTAGGTGAAAGGCGGTTTTCCCGACAAAATTTTATGGCGGAGTGGGGAGAGTCCCACGTAGCCACCGATGGTGACGCGCCGCGAGCATCATATCCGAACAGGGGGTAAAATATGCGAATTTCCAAACGAGGCCAACGATTTTCCTGTAAATTTGCGACGACATATGGGATGGGCCAAAGGGGTCCTCTTGGGCTTCTGTACTCTGGGAAAACTCTATAAGTGCTCTAACGAGTGGTAGCAATCAGGGCAGTAACGAAAGAGGCTCGAGGAGAGGCGGAGGAGGGGTTAAGATGAGTGTGGAGGACGTGAAGCTGATGTTTGAGGGGGTCACTCGGTGGACATCTTCTGATGACCACGAGGAGCTGCTTGATGCGGTGTGTGGTGACAAGCACCACCCTCACAGCCCTGGCGAAGTCGAAACGTCCGATGCAGAACATATCGTGACGCTGTAACATTTGATACATTGACGCACAGCGTGAGAAGCGAGAACTCCGTACATACCGCATAATCTCGAGCCTGGAAAGTGTCTACGCCCAGTCCTGCTACCGAGGAAGTACTTCAGACTCTATGGGCAGCGACAAAGAAGAACACGTGGATTTTTCAGCGATCGATGATACGGTTTAGCCCAATTAATCAGCTTAAATCGATCACACTCTGAGGGTCATATTGCCAAGCCCAGGAAAATTTGGAACGTAGCACGAATTGTGGCGATAGCAGCAGTAGAACCGTATACTTTGGGAAAAGGCGGGAACAAAGTCCAAAAAAAAGCGGACACTCAGTTTTTCGCGCACGATGTATAGCCTTCTGTTATGAGAACTTTTCATTGAGAAGTAAGGATTTTCGCGCCGCGCAATATTGATACTTAAGAAATTGCCCGGTACAGGACACTGTTGTGTGGATAGAAGGGGTACCAGATAGAGTCTGTATGAACCCGAGCGTGTATCAGTTGTCACTGTACCGATTACCACTCACCCATCTTGCTAACCCATCTCAACATGCTAGTGGGATGTAGTGATAGGATGCCCGACAGCAACAGTCAGTTGTCACTGTCTCCAGCAGAACCTTTCCAAGACCCTGCTGGAGCCGCCATAACATGCTGAGCATGTCCTGCGAGTCCGAGAGGCATGGAACCACGAGCCTCTATGTGTCACATTCGCAGTCCCGATCATGGATGATGCCCATGTCTGAGGCGGAATCTAGTAAAGACACCGCATCGCAGCCAGCCGCAACTCTGCACTTGCGTACATGTACGTGCACTATAGTGACAACTACCTTCCTTGCTGCTGCGTACCTGTTATGTCATTTGGGTGTATCGGGTGACATAGGGCGCAACACACAGAAAAAGGCGTCCTAAGCCATGTATTGCATGGTGGAAGTGCCTCGTCTCGAGCACAGCGAGCGAAGCGTGCCAGTACCAAAAATCTCAACCTTGCCCTCTGTGCGCCTTTGCTCGCTGTACGTACATTCGTCCCAGCGAACACGTGCGTTACCTGTCATGCTATTGACATACGTAACGTATGATACGTTGGTCCTAAATCCGCAACGGGATCAGCTTTCTCCGAACTCCTCTCGAGTCCGGTTCTGCCACTCTTCGAGCCCCGTCTCAAATAGCCACACTGTATTGAGTTATGGTGTATACGCATAAGCGCTAAAGATCCCGCTGAAGAATGGCTTTCCGTTTGTTTCCTAACTTCTGTGTAAACTAACAACACTGCTTCATGTTATAGTGCGAGTCATCCATCTCTCCGGAGATATCCTCTTGATGTGATACGGGTTTCGCTCCGCTTCCTTCTGACATCCACTTGAGGGTGCCCACACTATCCAGCCAGTTAGTGGTCCTTCGTTATGCCCTCAAGCATCAGACCTCGCAGCAATAACCTCAACTGGCTCTACCGCAGCTTCTGTATGTTCGTCTGCATCGTGCAAGTGGTGAAGGCTCAGCCAGACGGACCTTTGCGCTGTGTCGCTGATTATCCCCCGAGTTGCTATGATGGTCCAGGTCTAGCGCAGGGTGGTGAAATATACGAGTTCCTCGACTTTGCCGCATGCTTCTACATCCTAAAGGGTGTCGACGCCCGTGGGGTTCAACAAGAAAGCCCTGGAATCATATTTCGTACTACTGCTTCTGGGCTCCAAGGCAACATGAAAATTCAGCTGAATACGGCTGAGAGTCACTCCGGAAATGTACCAAATGTCACAGTGGAGATTGGGGGTTCCGCTTACTTGGGGTTCACCTATGGTCCTGTACACCTTACGTGGAATCCGTACGGTGATGTGAGTTTGGGAGCTATTACCCTTGGTCGCCTACCAGATGGTCGGACTGTCAGCACCCCGCGGTACAATTACAGAGTCGATCTCAACGAGAATAGAATGCGACTCACTGCCGAGGTAAAGGCAAGAGATGGCTCCGATGATGTATACGAAGCCCGACAGATAATATCCCTCGACAGAAGGACGCGCCGTACGGTGCCTCCCGGTTGGGACATCATCGTCGGCTTCCAGGCAGTGGATCTTAGAAACGTCACACCACAGTTCGATGGTAACATCCACTATATCGCTAGAGGTTACCTCAATAGCTGATCAATAGAGCGCTCGGCGGCTCACTGGGAATCGTGCCAGGAGGTTCGCTTTTCTCTCTGGGTGGCGGTGTCTCATGAGCATTTTGTCTCGACCTGGCTATAGCATCAGTCTTCTCACCACGACCTGCTGATGAGTCGCAGTACTAAGTTAGTAGCTGGTCTCAAACCGGCCACAGGCTGTGACTCACAGCATTCGATATTGTCCATGTCATTTTTCTTTTCGAAGCCCATGAAGGCTCCCCAGTATACTCCATTGGTGAGTTACGCCTACGTCTCCCACAATGCGACTGATCGTTTTTGTGGAAGATTCTGGCTTTTAGGAGACTCCGTTGCGTTCGTAAGAGTCTCAATTAGCCACCGTTTTCCGCTTATGGCAGGATCATTCGCTTGACTCAATTTTCGAGGGTGGCCGGCCGGCGTCAGCCTTCTCAATGGTAAAAGAACTCACAGAGTGCATACGTTACCGAGCACGATGGGTATGCCTGTGCGCAGGAAGCGCCCCGTTGGATGAGTTCAATGATCATAGATGCACGAAGAATTAGTCAGAAAATACCTGCAGTACTGGCCTACGCCAGACAACTCTTGGACTACGCCAGTGGTTCATACAGGATCTTGGCTCTTGGGGGACTTGTGGCGGCGGGGGGGACTTGAAGGTGCGCACATCTCGGAAATTTCGAGGTATTGTAAGAATTGCAAGATGCCGAGATTTATAATATCAGCACGGGCATCAACGTGACCACGTTGCTGCATGATCCACGCGTGAAGCGAAAGTTCGCTACTCATCGCTCAGGCACTGAGCCATAAGACAGTGTTTCCGGCTGAATGATTCCATGTAGACTTAGTCCTCAGACTCAGTCTGACAGACTGGAACCTGTTCTCAGTGCTTTGCATTCGTGTCCTCCTGTCGCCCTCGAATCGAGGGCCTCGATATTCTGCGCTGCCTCCATGCTAGAAGAGATCCTAGAAGGAACCTAGAGATCAGTGATCAGTTTCTGCGGAAAAAAAAGCAACCGAACTTCTCTTTCAAGCGGTTCCCCGGCTGGCAGCCCCATTTGGCAGGCTCGGGTTGTTCTGCATCGGGCGTTTCGACTTCGCCAGGGCTGTGAGGGTGGTGCTTGTCACCACACACCGCATCAAGCAGCTCCTCGTGGTCATCAGAAGATGTCCACCGAGTGACCCCCTCAAACATCAGCTTCACGTCCTCCACACTCATCTTAACCCCTCCTCCGCCTCCCCTCGAGCCTCTTTCGTTACTGCCCTGATTGCTACCACCCATCAGTGGCAGAGAGTGCACAAAATCCTGAGGGTGATGCAGTGAGCCGCGGCATGGTGACAGGCCGCCAACCTCGAGTGAGATAACATCCTCCGGCGACCGCTCCTCATCGTCGTCCTCCTCCTCCTCCTCCTCCTCCTCATCGGGTGTCTGTCGTAACAGTCGGAACCCCGCGTCCATCACATCAGGATCTAGTGAGGCATTTGATGAGGCATCATCGACTGTCTCTCCCCAGGCGACGGCCACGTTGGCAGCCAGCCTGCCTCCTCGTATGCGTTGACCCAGCCTTCGAGTAGCCGAGCAAGAACGTCCGGTGCCGCCAAGTCCAGCCAAACATAAACCGTGTTATAGGAGTCCCAGAAACCACTGTCAGCCGCCAGCTCCCCGGGATGCACTCGCCCTGTATAAGGACTGTAATGCACCCTCGTGTCGGTTTCGTTGAGCTCAGTTAGTAGGCGTGGGAAGAGGAGAGATCGGTAGTAGTTGGTGTAGAAGGTGCGCCGAATATTGTAGCTTCCCTACGAAGGTTTAGCCACGCCTGCGCCTCCGAGATGAAGGAAGTGGCAACCCGGATTGTTACCCGAGATTGAACCCGAGATTGTTACTACCAGCTACGTCGAAGCTTAGCACGGCATCGCGAGAGAGTGAGGTATCGAGCATCACGGAGACCGGCAGAGGCTTGGCGTCAATAACAACGAACATTCGGAAGTTGGCTGGGACGCCGCCTGAGTTCACGTTGGTGGTGAATGCGATCCTCGACACTTCATCCGGCTTCGACAACAAGACGAGGTCTCTAGAGTTTCTAAAAATAATTTGTTTCTTTCCTTCAGAGACGAAACGAAAACGCAGAGCCGCCGCATGGTCCGTCGGGGTCATCTCAGTCACGACGTAACCACAGGCAGCAACAGGGGGACTGTTGACCAAGGAGGTGCGGAAGTAGTATGGCCTGTATACGGTTTGATCTGGCCGGAAGAAGCTCGCCCCGGGTAGCGTTATGAAAGAGGTGATAGGAGTTTCCACTTTTGGCAGTATGAGGAAGTAGCCGTAGTCGCTTATCCACCACGAGGGCTGATGAGTGCACAGAATACCGTAGAAGTCAGATGATGCTGGAGAGAAATCAAGACGGCCATCGCGCATCGTGGTAGCCACAGACCAATGATTGAACCCGAAGGGCCTTGCCATGAGGGGCATGTTGCCCCCCGTAGAAATGTCGTAGTTATTAGTGGTACCCGCCAGAACGTTGGCCATCTCCGATGGGGACTCTGCACTCGGGGCCCGATGAGACAAGGTGAAGCACGCAAGAAGTAGAAAGCTCCGGCCAAGTCGAGTATCCATTTCGAAGAAGTCCCCTGCATAGAAGGAGGGTCACCCCAAAGCAGCGGAGCCGGGGCCGAACACAATGCAGAAGGCTCACACGGGAAGACGACAAACAGTATCAGCAGGAGTCAAACCATACAAACAAGGCAAAGGTCGGTCTCTAATGCTACAGCAATGATGACTAGTATAATAGTTAGAAGCGCTAGACAGTCGTGGTCGGGGCCTCTGACCTGAAAAGTTGAGAGCACCGAGGAGGAAATGCCGATGAAGGATGGATTTCTCACGATTCTGGGACCGGCGTGGCGAGGCTCGGCTTTGCGTCGGAGCCCGCCAGAAGCGTATCGTTCAGCCAAGCATCGAAACTAGCGTGCCCCTGAAGGAACGCACGCTGGCCTCGGAAACGGTTGAGGGAGCCGAGCCGAGTTACATAGAAACAATCCTCTGGCGTCATTCCCGTCGCCTGAAGGAATGCTTCCACACACTCCGGATCAGCCCAATCGACCAAGCTGATGAGCTTGTAGTACTCCGCCTGAGACGAGAGGCCAATAAAGACCATCTCGCGGCGGCGGCGAGGAGGAGGACATACCATGCCTTCCGAAGTTCGTTTCAGCAGCTCCGTCGAGCTCAACTCCGGGTCGATCGCATCAGATACCTCGTCGGTCTGGTCAGCGGCAGCCTTCGGGACCAGCGTTCTCTTAGGCGAGGACGCTTCATCCGGAGCGACAATGTCGTTGTAATTCCGGAATTCGTTAACAGACGGAGCGTAGTCGGTGGTGCCGCTGGTGAAGTCCAGAACGAGTCCTGACAGGCCACCAACGAGCCATCAGCCTAGCGCCAGCGTGGAAGCGAGCTCGGCTACCCTCATCTCGGTGATTTTCGGCGTGCAAGGGAGAGGACAGAACCCAATCCTCAACGGGGCTAGTAGGCAAGAGGTTGTACGCCGTGGAGATGGCACTCATCGAATTCATCTTCAGCTTCTTGGGGTAGAAACTGGTTTTGTGAGGAGACATGAGCGCACGGCCAAGATTCTAAGATACTCACCGAACCTGCTTCTTGAAGAGCTTATAGGCAACCTTCTGGATTTGCCGGTTGGGAGTTCGAAACATCTTCACCAGCGATGAGAAGGAGCGGAACTGCACCAGGATCTTCCGCACTCTGAAACGGCCACGTCGAAGCAAAAACACTAGCTTCACGGCCTTCCTACCGCTCTGGTGAATCCCTGCAGACGGCGTAAAGAACGCTGGCGGCCCTCCAGTATGATTCAGCTAGGGGCGATGGCATGGCGTTTTGCAATCTGAGGCGGAGCGATGCAAGGCGGTCTCACCAAAGGGCTTACGTCTCCGTTGCAGCGGTATCTCCCTCAGCCTCCCAGGGAACCCTGGATACTTTGTCGGCCGCCCGAAGGCATGGTAGGACAGGGGGCACATCGTAAGGCCCCACAGCTGTCTCATCAAGACCGTTCAGAATCTTCAGCATCACGAGAGCTCCGTTGTTCTCTACCCAGGGGACAATGCAGAGGGCGGGCAAATCGTGAGTTGACTCCTACTGCAGAAGGAATCCACTATAGTTTGGAAAAGTTGCAGAGAGATTTGACGGCTCCTCTTCAGCAGACACACGGCCATACCGGTCGCAGCTGCCGTTATGATATCGGAATGCCTGCAGGTGATGCTAGACGCTTCGGCCCAGAAAACCCGATCGGATTCACCGCTGCATCTCCTTCTCCTCCCTTGGCCGTCGTCGAAGGCAGGCACTAGCTAGAGTGGCCCCGTCGACCAGCATCAACTCTTCTATGGTGAAGTTCTGAAGCCAAGCAACGGGGAAGTAGCTAGGACTGCGGCCATGGATCGACTATACCGAGACGGGTGAGACGATTGGTGGCCCTTGATCGCCCTACCTCCGAATGGTCGCCTGAGTCTGCAGTGCTCCCACGGCCCTCGATCATCAAGAGTCTGAAGTCACACTACGTGAGCGGACCAAGCTTCCCTCGACGCCCTTGGCCTACCTGCTGCTGGAGTATCAATCTGCGCTCAAGCGAGAGATCGATGGTGCTCGGGTACTCGCTGGGGTTCTTCGACGCCGACTGAGAACCATCACCTCCCCGGAACACTAGAGTCGACCCCTTACAAGGCTCAGCTGCTGTAGAGTCGAAAACAGGCTGTCTAGCTTAGGCATGAGACACTGGAAGAACCTAGAGATCAATGATGAACTTCTGAGAACAAGTAGCAACCGAACTTCTCTATCAAGCGGTTCCCCCGGCTGGCAGGCCCCCACGAGAGGCTCGGGCTTGCTCTGCATCGGGCGTGTCGACCTCGCCAGGGCTGTGAGGGTGGTGCTTGTCACCACACACTGCATCGAGCAGCTCCTCGTGGTCATCGGCGGAGGTCCACCGAGTGACCCCCTCAAACATCAGCTTCACGTCCTCCACACTCATCTTGACCCCTCCTCCACCTCCCCTCGGGCCTCTGCCGTTATTGGCCTGACCGCTACCGCCCATCAGTGGCAGAGAGTGCACAAAATCCTGAGGGTGATGCAGTGAGCCGCGACATGGTGACAGGACGCCAACCTCGAGTGAGATGACATCCTCCGGCGACGGCTCCTCATCGTCGTCCTCCGCCTCCTCGTCGACCGCCTGCCGCAACAGTCGGAAACCCCGCGTCCATCACGTCAGGATCTAGTGAGGCGTTCGATGAGGCCTCGGAGCTGGAGGTTATCACCGAGGACCTGAGAACAAGCTGACCAAGGAAGGACACTGGGAAACAGCCCTCACGAGTCATCATCATCCTCCTCCTCCTCTCCATCGTCTCTCCTCGAAGATCTATTCCCCCCGGCGTTTTCATTCACCCAGGAAGACGGTTGCCGACGGCCTCTCTCCCCGCGCCGGGTCGGTGGAGCCGCCGGGACCCTCACGCCGTTACACCAATACCCTCTGCTCAGCGCACGTTTTGTCTGTGCCTGAACACATAGGCGCATCACCGAGCCTGCGTGGATGCCTTCAACAGGTTACAGTGCGGTCCTCCCAGTTGGGCATCAGGTGCTTCACCAACTGCTGGATGGAGAACCGACTCTCCGCATCGCTTTTCTGTACGCGCGTGAGACCCATGCGGTACTTGACCAGGCCTCGGGCTTTCAAAGAGAGGAACCTAGCGAGCCAGGCGATGGGCGCGCACCCACCGAGGGACGACCTCACCGTGTGTAGATGTCAGCTAGAGGTGTCGAGTTCCTCCTGAGGAACTCCTCCTCGGCGGCGTGGAAGGCGTAGGAGCGCAGGAATCTATCCTGGAGGAGAAGCAGGGGGTCCGCGAGGAGGCCTGGCCTCGGGACTCTACCTGGTAATCGTTGATGATACTGAGGGCCTCTCGGATGGGCGTAGGCCTCCTACAGCCATGCTTGGTGTGGATGTAGTTCTCGTGGAGGCAGAGGACGACGAAGGCCTGAAGCATCCTGCAAGGGGCGATGATGATGGGAGGCGGGCTGACTTGGAAGTCCTTCAACTTGGGCTCGGAGGCCGGGAACTCCCCTAGAAGGACGCTGCACTCTGTCTGGGATGCCGCTTGGAGAGTGCGGACGGACTTCCGGCATTGACGCAGATCTACACGACAGAAAGTGTGGGATTGCACGGTCGATGATAGGCTCACCCCTCTCAGGGAGTGTTGGGCGTCATGAGGAAGAGCCACCGATCAGGCGCATCGAGGATGGCCTTCCAAAGCAGCAGGTCGCATAGGAGGAGCTGAGGGGTGCATCGAAGAGAACGGGGAGACTTCTCCTGGCTCACACCTTCCGTATTGGCAGCTCCCGGAGGTCCAGTGCGAACCGTGACGCGAAGGTCAGTACTTCCACTAACGACCGTTCCCCCTCTCCATCATCAGTCTCTTCACACGGAGAGGGCTGAGCGAAAAGACCAGGTGCTAGACTAGGCCAGTGAATATTCCCTACTGTCTCCTGAGGGCCCACCCACCACTTCGTGAGATGAGCCCACAAGGCACTCCTCTGCGAAGTCCGGACGATGCAGATTGAAAAGCACGCAGACGTATATTATGTTGAAGCAGCATCGGAGCTCTCTAGCCAGTAAGAGCTCGCACCTGATAACGGTTCATTGTTTCCTTGGGCGGCACTCAGGCACTCACGGGCGGGGGTCTTCCGGCAGATACCCAGCATCGCGCTTACGGGTGAGCATGTAGGCCGAGTCTGAAGGCACGACGACTGATACAGGCAACTTGACCGGGTGGTACTGACCTAGCAGCTTGTCGAGGAGCAGGACCATACACCGCAGGACTCCCTTCATGGTAGAACATCTCGCTGGCACTGCGCATCAAGGGGAACGAGGGTGTCGCAGGGCGAATCCTCAGCGAGCGAGCAGCCAAAACTAATATACCTGGAGGGAGCCGGTGAGCGGACACGCGCCATCCTCCCATCGGTCGCTCACTGTAAGGCCATCAGAGTGTCCACTCTGAGCCATTGTCCTCTCTCTACAACGGGGTCGTCCAACATGCCGTCTAGTGACTCCACTAGCAGGGCTAGGCATCTGGCCACCACATCCGATATGTCATCAGAACCCAAGGACTCGCACAGCCGAGCGAAGCTCTGGCGGCCAAGGAAAAGGTCCTGAACGACGAGACTAAATTTGAAAGAATCCGAAGGACATTGAATACCTGTATTTCCGTGTGCCAGAGGTACTCGTCAATCAGATAGAGAGCTTCTAGATCTGAAACGGCGCCATCTTGGGAGCTGGCGATCAGAAGACGATGTTCTCGACGGTGACGTGTCCGGCTTGGGCGAGGACGGCTGCAGGAAGCTGCCACCTAGACACTCAAGAGTTCGACATCAAATCTAACTGGAGCAGCAAGTTTACTCTTCCTGCGAGTTGATGGTGATGGATGTCCTGGCGAGGCCGAGGTCATCAAACTCAGGAGAGCTGGGGATGATGAGCTGACGTCGTCAACGCCATCAACCCGTGGTCTAACTCCAACGCGACACGCCTGAACATTTTAGAAGCCTTCCCCCATGAGGCGAGGTGCACATCGCTTCGGCAGATAGTGCAAGACAATGCCAGAGGTGCCCCTCGATGAGGTAGAGAACTCCCATATGTAACATGGCGCCATCTTAGGGATGATGAAGAGAGGACTACGCCTTCGATGGAGGTGTGTTCGGCTCAGGCCAACTCGGCTGAAACGGGCTGTCACCTGCATGCATCACCACCGGCATCAAATTCGACAGTAGCGGAATCACCCTTGCCGCACGTAGATGGTTAGAAGAGGCTGACAGCTTCAGGCTCTGGGCATTAAACTTAAGATAAAGATGATGACTAAGCCGAACTCATCACTGAGGAGTGATGCGCTGGTACAACTGCAGCGGGACACGGTTATCGAGATCGAAGCAGCTACTTGAACTCCTCAGGCAAGTTCATTCAAACCGAAGCCAAAACAGGGGTTGGGCTATGTGGTATTTCTATAGCATATGTCTGGTAATCAGCGTCGTTGGACCCGACGACATTGATAGTTACGGAATCTCAGGCAGAGAGCCTGAACGATCGCAATCGGACACAAAGAAAGTTCTCCTAAGCGAAGACCTGAAGCAGATGATGTAGTGACATGTAGTTTTCTTGTTGATCTCGAGGCATCTCCTTCAGCTCTGCTCGCCATGCAGCGGGGAACTCTCGTCTCATTACGGAGTCGTCCCCGATTGCCGGGAAACCACGACTACCTGGGTCAACCAGGGAGCCTGTATATCCTCAGGATATACAGGCTCCCTGGTTGACATATTTGACGGATATTATCCTGTACCTGCCCAAGAGAACCATCAACCGTCCACCGATATACGAGTTGGATTAAACCGAGAACGAATCAATGCAGGATTGGTAATCTCTCGTTGGGATGACTGGGAGATGTAGTTCCTCGGTAGGGGACGATCATCGACTCAGAAGTATCGCCTCCACGAGCTCGGACGTCGGAACAGTTATAACTTGAGCGTTCGGAGGAACAAAAAAAGATCACCAGAGCGCGCGCAATAACACGCAAAAAACAACTGGCAAAGCAGAGAATCCTGGCTCGGGACACATTCACATGGCCCGGTTGCAAGCGTGTGCAACACTCACCTGGAGGCATGACTCATACCACAGTCTGCCGGAGCCCTGAGCCGCAGTTTTGCGTTTACATCTGTGATAGGCTAAATCGTAATCTACCATGACTATCCTTTGTTGTAGTAGACAATACCCCGTATCTTTGGATGCGGTTGCAACCCATAGCACGCATTCCATATCCAACAAACTCCCTCGGTGGGAAACGGGTCGCCGTCGAAGTGCTGTTACGGCACTACCGCACTACCGTAGTACTACTACGCAAGTCAAGATATGTTTTACGCACTACATAGAGCCACGTAATTCACATGATGTGAAGAAGGCAAGCGACGAATGCGAGAGATGCTTCCCGCTCCCCAACTGACCAGTAGGAGGCAGAACGACCCCTGAGTGAAAAGGAGATCTGCCACTGTTTGCTGAACACGACTGTTCACAGCATACCGTTCACTCAACGTGAGACGCCATTCTCTTTTCGACGTGTTCGCGGCAGCCCTCCAGCGCTCCGACCAACTCCTCCATACGCCTACTGTCAGCAGAGTGCCTGAGCCAGACTAGGTCCGAAAAAGCTAACAGATGAGCCTGGATGTTACTCTCGAATGAGGCCCATGGCATATTCGAAGAAGTACATCACCTCGTTTTTAGCCGCCATCCGACTGGTATTTATCGCCGCTCCGTCGATAGGCTAAGCTTCGTCGACGAAGAAGCTTAAAGAAATGTCCTACCTCTTCGCCACCCTCCTCCGCATATTCGTATAGCTGCTCCACAACAACTCCAGGGGAGCTGTCGTGAGGGAACCCTTCCAGCACGAGCTGCGTCTGAGGCACTCGTTAGCATGAGTTATGCTTACGTGGGCGGCCCACCTAGTGGGATCCAGACTAGGACGATGATCGTCCAACAACCCAAGAATTCTTTGATAATAAAGAGCGCCGATTACCTGGAAAATTTCGCCTGAACTAGACACCAGTGGATATATAATGAATCTTCTCGAATCCATCTTCGGACTGACACCCCGGGACATGCAGCGTGGGTTGTAACCAACTCGTCGCTGTCGAGTAACTCGGATGACGGAAGGTGGCAGCCTGGTGGATCTTCCAGGTCCGAGTAGGTGTGTGGCGGAATTGTCAACATGCTCATTTGTCTGAGGCAGGGTTCAACGAGCTGGCCCCACCGCCAACTCGCCCGGTGCTTACCTGTATCCCTGCAACCTGTAGCATACTACTCCGACGGCTTCGCACTAAGCGCTGTATCACCACTGCCGCATTATAGCTCTTAGACAGGTCAGTGTCCCACTCGGTAGGCCTAAAGAATCGAGACGTAGAGTACAATGGCGCGATCGAAGATCCTACCCGTTGACGTCAGAAGCAACTGTTGCTGTTACATCGGATGTTACATCCGCTTGCAGCTCTCGGCGTGCTCTTCTGAGTACTTTTGTCACGAGCTGTGTTATGAAGGCTTCAAGATTGTCCCAGATTTCCTCCCACGCGTCCATAGGAAGTTAATATTCTTAACAAGGCTGCAAAGTAATTGGTAGTGACTACCGGGTAGTCATACAGCTGCGGTAAGTCTCCGTCTGAAACTCTCAAACTCTGAGAGTAACGCATGCCGGTGTGCAGCTTCAATGGTTCTATCAGATACCACTTGGTTATCTGATAATATCCAGGATCCTAGACCAGGAACTTCCTCACAGGAAGACCAACTCTAACACAGCTCCGGTTGCCCCGCTCTAGACTATTTACCCGTCTATTACAAATTTTCTAAAACTCATAGCCATGATCGTGTGAGGACAAAGCCAGCACTGCATGATGAACTACTAGCCAAGGGATCGATCAGGACGTCTGATCAGTCCGTATCGACCCCTCGATTTCTGACTGCTCTCACATCTTCTCAGAATCAGGGGACAACATCAACCTGAAAACGAAAATAAGGAACCGACCTAGCCGAGCGATACCAACTACCCTGTGACTTGGTGCCGAGACAACCACTCTTGGGCGTACCGAGTCAGATCCTACCCGTGGTACAGGTCTAGGCCAAATCTGTATGCGGCAATCATCAATGTTAATAAATATTGGGCTGTTCGATCCCAGCGTGAGTGAAGCCTGACACAACGCTGATCGATAGGAAAGCTCCGGCTGCATACTACGTACCACGTTGCCCGTCTCCATACCATTGGTTATCCTCCCTCTCATCTCACTTTGATTCCGTTTCGGGAAGATACATATCATGGATTGTCGCGACCACGGTGAAGGCCTAGACCCCTGTTCTTCGGCTCCATTTGGGACAAGATTATCGACGACGACGTGGGTGGATGCGAACTGTGTGGACGACGTTCGAACCGCCTCCTGGTCAGGCTCCTCCAGAGTCCCGGGGCGGGATGGTGTCGATGCCAGAAGAGCCAGTTCCGCCGTTGACTAGCATTTGAACGGTATCCTGCAGCTACAGAAGTGGAGGGAGCAGTACAGGCGTCTCAGGCCACCGCCGCGGTGACACCGCGTAGTGGCTGCACGGTTCCCGATGAGAGCTTACGACGCACACGATTCGAGGAGAAAGGCCTATGAAAGCTTCCCAGTCGACCCTTGAACTACACGAAGCAATAAACATCAGAGTTCGCATCTCCTAGCTGTCGTTGTGAGTGGGAATCTTCCAACAGAAGTAAAACTTGCTCTCTAAACATGCTTGACAGAATATTCGTGCTCGAGCGCTACCCCAAGGCGGCGCACGCCGTACGGCCTAGGGGAAGGTTGGCAGCGCTCGAACATTTAGGGCGGCGCTCGCCACGGCAATAGATTAGCATCGCGCACTCACTCGCCCAATCATACGTATCGGCGAAGAAATCGACTCTTTCGGGCCCCGTCTACGCTGAACACCATCCACGCTTGATTTTCGGGCTGCCTAATCGATGATATTTTCCCCAATTCGCACGAGCTGCGCATCTTGCAGACTTCGTTTGCGAACCCTTCGATATTTCAATCAGTTTGGAAAACGATTTCCTGCAGCTGAGTAGACCTAAGAGTCCTTAAGTTAAGATGGCTTCGCATACATGCTTTCGGCCCCCATGCTACGGCATCACAGAACGCATGAAATCCCACTGGGATCGTCACCATAACCAACATATCGTCTCGTCGCACTATTTGGAACTCCCATCTGAACAAGATTCAGTTTGACACCCAGATCGGACCTGAGCGACATTACTCTTCTTGAGTTGATGGTCGGGCCGATCCCACTGACGCGAGAGCGGCTAATTCTGAATTCGTAATTCACGATACAACCGCAACGCGACACGAATCGCGATTCCAAATGTACCACTTCAACAGCGACGTGTCAGAGAGAGGCTAGCCAAGAGTTCTTGGCTGTCGAGCATGCAACTTCCAGTGTCGGTGAGCTCATTGCTATGCATCGGCCTGAAGGGCTGGTGTAGCCATCCAGAGGCTTCCACCTCCTTTATCAGCCAGGTTGACTGGGCAGATCTGAAGTCTTCAACACTCTTCTCTCGGCCCACAGAGCGCACCTACCCATATCATGAGCTAGAGCTTGCCTCGCAATGTACCTTGCCTTACCTGTCCTCCTCCCAGCCTCTGCCACGGCCACTGCTGCGCCTCCCTTGCGTCCCCGGTCCGTTCTATTTCGAGGTTGAAGCGAGTCCTGATTCCGCCGTCACCACCGCCCCTACCGACAGCGTGTCCTCGAATCAGCCAGAATCTCAGACAGAGAGCCTGAACGATCGCAATCGGATACAAAGGAAGCTTTCCTGGGCGAAGACCTGCAGCAGACGTAGCAGAGACATGTCATCCTCTTGTTGATCTCGAGGCATCTCTTTCAGCTCTGCTCGCCATGCAGCGAGGAACTCTCGTCTCATTACGGAGTCGTCCCCGATTGCCGGGAACACCACCACTACTGGGTCAATCAGGGAGCCTGTATATCCCGTACCTGCCCAAGAGGACCATCAATCGAGCAACGATTCGACGCAAAGCGAGAACGAGTCGATGCAGGGTCCCCTTAGGAACCCCAAGTTGGTATGATTATCGGCCCTATCATCCGATGAGAGGGACATGTAGTCCCTTGGTATGAGTCGGCCAATGGTCGACGACCATCAACTCAGAAGTATCACCTCCACGAGCCTACTCTCAGCGAAAAGTGCAGCTCCATCAACGCGCTGCTCTTGACGGTTATGAGTGATGAGGAAGCAATAAAGCCGATATAGCTGAGCAAGCTCGGCAAAGTAGATAGGGCAGATGTAGCCGCGGTCCGGGAGTAGGGTCAGAGCCTGCAGTTGTTCCGTAGATGGCTTGCTAACAAACTTCACCGCCATCTTAGGATCGGCAACCGGCCCCGTGAACCTACTGATGAAGGTTCGAATAGCTCCTCGGTAGACTGACCTTACAGCCTCTTGAGTCCCGTAACAGCCCTGTTGGTGCCTTGGACATTCTCCTTCCATTCTATGCTACCACCGTGCAGCACGATCTCCCTGCTGTACCCCGGTTGCTGCATGGAGTATCTCAAAGAGAGTCAACCAACCCTCGCCCCATACTGCAACCGGTGTCTAGCGCGGCCTGTCAAACCCACCACAAGCTTCTAGTCTGCTACAGAGTTACACGATGTGCTTCATCGTAACGATAAGAGAAGGAGTACCTCGTTAGCGGGTATCGTAGTCCAAGCTACCGAGACATCGACCGTCGGTGTTTCAGAGACCTTCCCATCTGTTTGTCGAAGGCAGACCAGCGCATCGACCAGGAGGCACAGGCCATCTCGCTCTATCGAAGAGGGCAGGTGGAGCAGGAGCGGGAACTGCGGAAGGGATGGCTTCTGAGCAAAACAGTATCGACCTACCGAGGCTGGGTCCTCTGGTATCCAAGAGGACGGCTGTTTTGCATCAACAACATAATCAACCTCCCAAGATGATATGCCTGGTACAAATCTCCCCAGGTGGTTCGAGTACCTTAGTCGTAGCGGTAGACAGATCTCAGTTCCAATGCCGGTCTCACCATGTGAATCGGAGTCTACGATTCTCGCACGATACAGTGGGTTCGACTCCTTGCACGGCAGAGACGGTGAGGGAAATGAAGGACTGTTTCAACCTCTGGAACTCAGTGCCGTGCATCACCGCTTTGGCCATCTCTCTTCGAAGGCGAAGAGGTGACCACCGCGACGCACCAACCCTCTCATTAAGTACGTTGCCACAGAGAGCGAACCATCCTCCCGGCTGGTCTCGAACTTCATCCGGAGGAAGCTCGCTTCTGTCGAGATTCAGCTCGCTAGCCCGCGGTATCCTCGACTTCTTCCGATCCAGCAAAAGCGCTGCAGCCAGCATCGGGTCGGTGGAGAGCAAGCCGCTGACAGCATCCATCTTGGAACTGGACAGCGGTGCAAGGAGGGTCCTAGAAGGGAGGCAGTCCGCTGGGATGATGGGAGCAAGCCGACAGGAGGACGGCAGCTTCGAGAAGGCCGCCGCAGCTTCGAGGATCCGAAGCGGACGAGTGTGCCTCAATTTATACTTCGCGAGAGCCAGGTTCAAGTCCCCGTCACTTCTCTCAGGAGCCTGAGCGCGATCACAAAGCCACCCCTTGAAGCCAATCATAAACTCCTCTATGTCCACTTCTCCGTCACCATTCTTATCTAGGTCGTTGAACAGGAGGCCGACCTCTGACTCAGTCAGCTTGATAACAGCCTCCTTCATGAACTTACCGACGAAACGTCGGAATTCGGCCAAGTCGAGGCTGCTGGTAGCATCATCATCAAATTCACGAAAAAAGTCTTCGAGAATTCCTATAATAGGCTTAGCTTGCCCTACGGCAAGCCAGTCGAGTTCCATAAGCAGCACCGGCCCCATCAGTCGGACGAACTGGTCCTTGGTGAGCTCTGTCCGCCCGCCGTTGTCGCCAAGGTTTACCCCTACTTGCCTCAGCCAAAGTGGCAGCTGCGCCGGATCCAAATTGGTGGGAGAGCCAAGAGCAACCAGACAGCTACGCAGCTCCTTCGCATCGACTGTCCCAGAGTGGTCCTTGTCGTACATGTCGAAAAGGTTCTCCAATGATACACGCAGGGAACCCCTCTAGCAAGGCACGGCGGGAGTAGAGCGCAGAGGCTACCTTTCGCAAAGAGCGACCACCTAAGGCTTCCAGGAAGCACTTGGCCTCAGCTGAGCTCGTCCCCGCGAGAACAGACAGTTGAGCAGGTTTGATGCCTTTCCTAGACCCCAGAACCGAGCAGGGTCCGCCGAGATTGCCCGACCGATTGGTGCAGAGACTTGGTGCTCGAGGAAGTACTCCATCTCAAGGTGATGCCGCCACATCCGAAGGCTGACCCGGCCAGGACCGTGGGCTGAGTCTTCCAACGCATGACATAGTAGATGCATCTAGAAGGACGGAGGCACTGGAACGCGTAGGCAGCAAGGCACTCACTTCGTCTTGACTGAGCCCCGCCAGCTGCATCACTCCCAAAGACCGCATAACCCAAGTGAACTGGTCCACCGTGACCCATTGGATCGTCCCTGGGAGGGAAGCGCCCTCCGGCCTGAGAGGACCCCGGAAATGGTAGTGAGCGATCCGATACGCACCGCGGCCAGGGATCGTCCGGAGGAGCAAGCCCCAAGAGAACCTACGCTCGCCTTCTCTCCAGCTCGCCCACGGCCCAATCGATCGACCTAATCACACGTCTATGCGCCAGTAGCAGCTTCCTCAAACATTCGAGGCTTCTGTCAGCGCGAGGCGACGCTTGGCCGTATGCAGTCGAAGGTTCCGGTGCACCACCGGGTTGTTGGAGTACAAGCGTCTGCTGTCCAGAGGGGAGCTCTGATGGAGCCGTCGCAACGATGAAAGTGACAGTGTCGGAGAGGGACACTGCCACTGCCCGTCGGGTCGAGCAGCCTCTGGAACCTCGTCAATTCGTTGGCCGAGTAGTCGAAGCCAGCAGCTGTGATGAGTGCTGGCAGGGCATCAATGCTGACCCTCCCTGTCGAGGCCGAGTCCAAGACGGCAAGGAGCGAGTTGTTGTCCTCCTCGACCAAACACTTGTGGAGGTCGAAGAGCTGCTGGCGGGCAGTGCGAACTTGGGCTCTGTTCAAGACCCCAACGAGGCAGAACATCTCATAGACATCCTGCATGCTCTGTCGCCGACCGAGCAGCCGTTCCACGGTGCCTTCGACAAGGCGGCGGGCATCGGAAGATGCACAGCCATCCCAGTCCAGTATCCGATCCACCTCAGGCCACTTCTGTTGCATCGCGGCCGATATCAGACCGGTGGGTGAGGAGCCTTGGTTCTCCACAAACTGCAGTATCACCCCGAGATCCACCGAGGGGAGCTTATACATGAACGCCGAGCTGCGCAGGAGAGAAGACAGGAGCCAGTCACAGAGGACCTCTGTCAAGTAGTCGAGGAATGCTTCACCTTGCACCGGTATCGACGATTCCTCCACCTGAGTGCCCGGAGACTCGTCGGTAGGCGGAGGACGAGCTCTCTCCAGCAGTGCGCGCAGCATGCGAGTTGATGCCACCTCCCTCCCCCTACACGCCGCTCTGAGGTCAGCAGCAACCTCGGCCATGCGATCGATCCGCCACAGCTTGCCGTATAGGATAGAAGGGTCCGGACTCGTGTCGAGGAGCGTCAAAGCCGCCAGCAGCACCTGTCCTGGGAGCTCTCCCGAAGCCCACCGTGCGAGGGTTCCAACAGGCGGGGGATCCGAGCCAGCCGCCTCCACGACACAAAGTCGCCAGACTGCCTCGGCATCCTCAGTCGAAGTGAGTCCAAGGGCATACGCAACCTCCTCGACACGGAACTGTGAGGAAGCCAGTGCCTGCTGGATACCGGTGTCCCGGGTCGCTGCCATCAGGGTCGGATCCATGGCCCTCACGCACTGCGCCACGCCGTAGACAGGGTCCAACCAACGGAGCTCCGACTGGGGCAAATCGATAGCCTTCAGGAAATCCCCCCGAGCAACATTCGCGGCGTAGATGCCGACAACCCCTTTGAGCCACTCCGCTGCGCTCGCGTGCAGACTCTCCCCCAATCTGTTTATCTCTTCGACAGCGATATAATTCACCTCACCACTGCCTGTGATGCTCTGCCACGCCCGGGCCCCACTACCGAACTCCGTCAACACCGACAACCGGAACTCCTCCGAGCTGCTGCTGGGCTTCACAGATTCCCAGAGGAACTTCACCTCGGATGCTGTTAGCACTCCCACCCCCTCAAGGGACCGACTGAAGAGAGCCTCGGCGACGTTGAGGTCACTCCTGGCCCGCGGCTCCGCGGCGGCCTTCTTCGCGGCTTCCAGGATCACTGTAGACGGGTCGCCAGAGCCGACTGACTTCGTTATCCTCCGACGGAGACTGGCGAAGGCGAGGGACGGGCACCATGGTGGGAATTGTTCGAGGGAGTGAACCATGACCTGTGTCACAAGCGTCGCCGCTGCGAAACCTTCCCGCCATCTCCAAACCCTAGGTGACGAGCTAGGAAACAATTCCAGCAGATTCGTCCATCGAAGGTTGGCCATCGGAGGCATCGAGGGGTACCCTCCAAGATTTAGCAGAATACCACACAAGTCGGCTCGGAAGCAGGAAACGCATTCACCTCAGTGCAGGGGACTGTGAAGGGACTAGCTCGTTCTGCCCTTTGTACTCAACGACCAGCTCCTTGCGCTTCAGCTTGATCGGTATCATGGATATACCAGCCAAGGAAAACATCACCCGACCAGCTTCCATGGACGGCGACTGACAAGAGTTAGTCCGACGACCGAAGCCTCAGCTTGTGAAGTCGTGAATTTTCGACGACCCAAAGTCCGACGTTATCCTTTTTGAACAAGGGATGACGGTTCAGCGACGGGAAGACCCGTCTCTGTTGACTACAGGAACCCCCATGCGTGGCCCTCTGAGATTCCGAGAACACAGCCCCTCCCGCCCTCCCCCACTACATCCTCAAGAGCACCATCCTCTTGCTCGTCGGCCACGTATGCTATCCGTCTGATACCACTCTGGACCTGCAAACAGAACTCACCGGGGTAGCTAGAGGGCGGCACGTACAATGAATTTGGCGCACTCGCAACACGGGAAGGCCGTGGCGTAGATCCGACAGTCACGGACTGAGTGCTGATTCTTGTTCATGATCGCGTTGATCGTTGCATGACAAATGTACATGTGCCTGCAGGGGAATCGAACCCGGACTGCCACTATCTAAGCCGAAATAGAAGGGCTGCATGAAGGATCCCCTAGGAGAAAAACGCAGGTGGCCTCCACTGACTTTTCCTGAGCTTTATCCTCGTGATGAGAAGCCCATGGCAGGTCCTCATCCGATATCCCTCGGGGCATGCCGTTGTATCTGAAACCGTTGCTATTCCGTCCGGGAGCGTCAGGCGCCGTCTGTAGGTGTCGTCACGTATTTCGTTGCAAGGCATGAGGGTTCTCGAGCCCAGCGGAACGAAGGGTATGAACGGTGGGATAGCGCCGTCCGCCCCCCCCCACCCCAGGGCAACTATCCGATTCTGATCATTCACAATGACCACTCCTCCTCTACTCTCCCGGTCCTTACTCCGCATAGCTGTCAGAAAGGCCACAGACATGAAGTAACTAAAAATTGAAACGCCCGTGGATTACCGTGGACTACCAGGACTAGTTGATCTGCTCGCGCCACAACCCAATCCCGACCATATTACTCATCCCATTTTAAGGTAGTCGGAGCGAGGGGCGCTGCCTTGAGGGTCACTGGACATTGAAGCCGGCCCAGCCAACAGAATTGTAAAAAACTGCTCCGAGGCAACGTACGTTCGCTACCCCCATCACATCCTCTCCAGAGTGACAACAAGACACGTTAACACAGAAGCATAGACTGGTGAATATCGGGAAGGGCGGTAGTGGTAATATAACAGTAGGATCCACAATCAGCTGTCGGAGGTGTTTCAATGATCACAAGATGCTGCCTTCAGCAGGCGGCTCAGTCGGAGGTGCTCTTCAGGTTATACCTACAACGTTGCTGTGAATGAACGGGCGTCCACCGCAGATCTATGCACTACCAAGTCCTGTGGACATTCTTTTCTTCTTCAGTGTTACGGATACCCGCTTCCCCCTAGAGACCCTGTGCTTGCATTCCTCCGGTACTATCTCGGCATTGAGGGTCGGCACCGAGAGGATCACACGCCAGCCATCGGGGGTGTCCGCCCATCTGACGACAGAATTGTCTACCCGCTGGGCCGGAGTGGACGGAGCGATTATATTACAAGTCGAATCCAGTGGCTGTGAATCTGCTATGTGCTTCTACTGAGTCATCCTCAAGTGCTGCGAGCAACTGGGGATCCTCTGACAGGACACCATTCTGTTCGGATCAGTAACAGCAGCGTATCGTGAACACTTACCAGTGTACACCTTAACCTTCTCTTCATCGTCGAACCAGCTGTACTGCTTCACCGGACGCTACACAGGACAACTCCGGAATGAATACCGCCTCCACTAGCAATTACCTTCTTCATAACATTCCTAGGCTCAGGAGAGGGAGACCGTGCGATTAACTCGGGTTGGCCGCCGGTGATCAGACCCGGCCCGGTAACCTGTGATGCAACGCCATCAGCACCTCCACCTGGGGCTCCAGAGCACCTACCACTTTAGCATCAGGAGGGACATAGAAGTCTCTAGAGTGTGCGTAGTAGTACCTGAAGGATGCAGGAGCTACAGACAAAACTAGCAGAAGGAGACCTTTCAACTTACGACTTATCACCCTTGTCAGTCAAGGACTTCCTCAGCTTGCTATCTGACCGTTTCATCTCGTCACTTTCCTCCCCACTAGTACTGCTGCTCCCCACTGGAACAGCCTTGAAAGGCGACTCGGCCTTTTGACTCTCACTCGTCGAAGTAGCTG
Organism: Perkinsus olseni; assembly: GCA_013115135.1. Classification (NCBI taxonomy): domain Eukaryota; phylum Perkinsozoa; order Perkinsida; family Perkinsidae; genus Perkinsus; species Perkinsus olseni. Next base: position 116,611 of record JABANP010000093.1, read on the forward strand.
ATGACGACATTACTCTACTACTGTTGTCTTGATAATAGCCCAGAAGCGCAGACCAGAACCCACTTGCACGAGAGAACAGAGACGAAACGAGAGTGGACACAGTCGAGCCCACGATGAACAGAGAAGGGCAATAACACAAACTACCATCGAAGCCGCGTATCCAGCAGTTGCTCCGCGGCAGGCCCCGCTCAATCACACACACAAGAGAGACGGTTACAGAAACTCTTATTGTTATAGAGGTTTTTACTCTTTTTCAAATACACGTCCTTCCTGTACTCCTACCACCCGAGCAATCGATAAATCATAGCCCAATAGAGCAATTACTGCCCAAAAAAAGCAACGGGATGATGATGATGTTGTTACGGCTATTACTACTACTAATGAGAATATCTAGCACCAAGTAGAGATACAACTACTTCTACTACAACTAAAACTACCACTGCGCAAAAATAAGCAGAGACACTGAGCTTTACTCGTGCCGTATCACATAAGCCAATAGCAAGCACATCGTAGTCGAGGCTGTGGGAGGGACTCTCGATGGTGGAGTAATGGGACGCAGCCTCGTCACCAAACACTGTTACTTCAATGACACTGATAGGACAGCTAACGGGGATGTGCTGCCGCCGCAACTTCAATACTGCGGCTTACAAGAGGAAGTGATTACCAATACATAGCATATGATAGAAGGGTGTGAGAAACAGATCATTGTTGTGAAAATTCAAGAACAGGAGCCGAAATAAGCAAAGAGAAGAGTATTCCTCCAGTACAAGACGAGGGGGTTACTGTAGCGGACTGTTGCCGTTAGTAACTGAAAAAAGCACATCTCTCTTTCCAATGGCTTGCTGCGACGGCCAAGTCGCCCTAGCAACTTACCGCTGGAGTACATGTCGCTGGTACCATTGGTACCCGTCATAGAATCCGCTCCGGAAGAGCCTGCAACATTACTACGGGATGTACGCATGGTGCGGTATGAGGGTGGAGAGGTCCTTACCGGCAGCCTGGGGCGTGTAGAGCTGCGGCGCGGGATTCTGCTGATGTTGTTGATGATGATGGTGATAGGCAGGAGCCGGAGCAACTGTTCGCTGCTGCTGCTGCTGTTGCTGTAGTAAATGATAACCATGGGCTGGCGACATCACACCACCAGGCGGGCCGTACCTACTAACAGAAGATCAGAGAACTGGCTTCCACCTGAACCTCCTTACCCGTTATTCTGTTGTTGCTGCTGTGCACCCGGACTGTCGTTTGTGTATCCGTTGCTAGGCGTCGCTCCGCTACCATTTCCTGGATTCAGCCCATTGCTCGAGCCACCAAATCTACTCAATACAGCCCATCACAAGATGCCCTTCCGATCGTTCTAGTACCCTGTAGCAGCTGACTGATGGTGATGGGGATGACCGGCAGCAGCGGCAGGGTTCTGGTGCATGCCATAGCCGCTGCCATAGTGAGGAGGCTGCGGACTGGCGGCCATGTAGTGCTGCGGTGGAGGTGGCGCCATGCCCCATCCTCCTGTACCTGACGAGCTGCTCTCCACAGCAGACCCGGTCGGCTGGTGCTGCTGCTGTTCACCTCCTCGTCCACCTCCTCCCATGTTGTTGTACCTCGCCACTCCGCCCCTGCATGAACTTGCTCGGACCAGTACCCTCACGAGTGGAGGGCTTCACCTCGACCTGCACGAAGGAGACAGAACTCTCCAAAGAACGTGCCAAATCATCAGAGACAGTCGCACCCATTTGCCGTCGATAGTGTTGCCCTTGACCGTCCACGCCACCCTGAATGGCAGCCTGGGCCTCCGCAGGCGTCTGGAAGGTGACATAACCGAAGCCACGGGAGCGGCCACTGGTGCGATCAACTCTGAGGAGAAACCATCGGAGGCTAGGCAATGAGGCGAAGGTAGTAGTACTACTTGACGATACAGTCGGTGATGACTCCGTACCTCACGAAGTGCTGTCGGAGCCTCTCTGAGGTGAGCAAACAATCTACAGTATAATCCTCCAGGCACCGCGTACCTCGATCGACCGTGGCAGGTAGTCCTCCACAGAATACCTTACACGGGTTGTCCTGTGGCAGCAGTCCGTTGTTGCTGTTTCCGGTGGCCCCAGTCGGACCGAAGTTATTGATATGAGTTTGACCACCACCACCAGCCATCATGTGGTGCATCACACCCATAACCGAATTAACACCGCCAGGGGGCGCACCACCGAGGTTGACCGGCTGACGCAGGGCAGCTTGCGCTCTGATCTCCTCCTGGGAGACGGCTCGCTTAACGTCGACCGTCTTGTCTAATAATACGTGGGAGTTCGGGTATGACAGGCACGACTGAGGAAGACAACGACGATGCTGACTACGGCTAGTGATGGACGACCGGCCTCTTACTTCTAAGTCTTTGACATTAACAAAAGTGATAAAACCAAAACCTCGACTGCGACCAGTGAGCTTGTCCATCATCACAACAGCCTCTTCCAGCTGCCCAAACTGGCTGAAATAGTTCCAGAGAGTCTGCCGGTCCACCAGGCTCGGCAAACCGCCGATAAAAAGCTAAGACAGAGAAGAAACTCACGGACGGCGAAAATTGATGTACTGCCTACTTTTCCGCTCAGTGACATTAGGATTGAGCGCATTACTGGTGTTGTTCATGATGGGACGACCGCCATTGTCGCCAGGGGGCGTAGTCTCTTATTCCCACCATGAAATTCTGCATGCCAGCTTGCTGGGCCAAGACCCCCAAGTCTTGTTGTTGTAGATGCTTACCGTTGCCGCCGCCACCAACTACAACAACAGACAGCTGGCTCAACGCGCAGTTACAGCGCTAACTTACGAGATGCCGCGACGGCTGCTGCCTGATGCATGGCCATGGCGGCCTGCTGCCGCTGATGGTGCTGCTGTGGCTGCTGCTGCAACATAGTGTTAGACGGGGGATGGCCAGAGCCCATCGTCGTAGCGAACTCGGGTATGCTTGTTATACTCGGAGCTGCTGCAGGGCCCATCATACCGCTGCCACTGGCCGCCAGAGGTGTCGCCCTGGAGCTAGTCGAGGACATCTCGGGGAGTGTTGGCGGCGGTACTCGAGCCCGTAGTAGAGTAGTAGCCCTGAGGGCCCTTCTGCAAGCGAGACGCCGCTAGTTCAGGAGTAGGGGGGTTATAACTGACAAGCAGCCGGTGACGATGGACGGCCGAAGGAGAGAAGCGATGACTTACTCGTTCCTAGGGGTAGCCATACTGATATTGGATGTCAACTGCTGCTTCTGCTGATGATACTCGATACTGTTGTTCTCAATACTAGAGTCGGCCTTGCCAGTTTACTTATGTAACTTGGACAGCGACTTCAACGATCAATACAGACGAGGAGAACGACGATGTAATAACTGCTGCTGCTGCTGTCTACGAGATTGCCTAGGGCTGGACTAACCTAAGGAGGTAAGCCGAGACGGCTAAGCGCAATCAAACTGAAACAGGAAGGAGAATCACAGACGACCACTCGCAACGGCGATTGCGTATTGAAGCACTCAACGCAAGCCTAGCACCGACCATGGCGGGAATGGACAAAAGTCCTGCAACACGCTTGTGGCGCCAGGGGTGAGTTGATTGGGCTTGCACGATGAGGAACCGGAGAAAGTGACGAGTGACGAGGAACCTGAAAGGGCAACAATGAACGCGTGGATTGAGCGAACTATCGGAGAGAAGGGTCGAGTACTAAAACCCGCGCTGCGGTCTTACGCTCCGTCGAGGACTACTACGTCAGGAGGCTGCTGATCATAACTGCGCGGCTGCTAACTAAGCCATCGCATTAGCATCATAACTCGAGGACGACGATGGGAGTAGCCGATAACGGCGATGAATTAACTACTTATACGCTGGCATGCACTACCCTACTCGAGTAGATACAGCGTTGAGGAAATGCAAGATCGCAAGATTGCATCTCTATCCCCTACATTATTGATGAAATGTTCTTCACTTAACACTAATACTCGACTATTCTACGTAAAATAACCCCAACGACGGTGACTCGTACAACAAGGCTTCTGTCGCCGTCGAAGGGACACAACAAGGGCAATGCCACCATACACTGTCCGTAGCAGTCGTACTACTGTCGATGACCAACGACCAGACGTAGGCGGAGCTATCAGCCACTAACAAGGTTATATTCATACTTCTACTTTCACTAACGTTACTGGGCTGACGACCACCACGACCACGACGACGACGATCATCATAACTCCTCAAAAGCATCATCCTAAAACAGGTTCGGGTGGAATGCCGTCAACGATCAACAGGAAGGGGTACGAGAGTGCGAAGTTGTGCGTTCCTACCATCGAGCCGTCACTACTTACCGCTAGTAATGTACATAGCCTCTTGGACCGTCTAATAAGGGCTGGCCCTGTATTGGGATGGTTGGCCGTATCCTTGAGGTTGCATGTTGCCATACCCTTGCTGTTGAGGATAACCCCCGTAGGCAGCAGGCTGCTGCGGCGGCGGCGGTGGGGCACCTCCATAACCACCACCACCTTGCTGCTGGCGAGCCCCACCATAAGGGGAGGCACCATAACCACCGTACTGGGCAGGTGGCTGCTGCATCATAGGCTGCTGTTGTTGCTGGTAGCCGCTACCGTTGTACATGGGCCTGGCACAGAAAGAGACCTCAAAGCACGATGATAAGCTCGCCGCTCCCTAGCGTACTGCTGCGGCGGGCGATAGCCTCCAGACTGATACGGGGGAGATCGCTGACCGTAGCCACCTCCACTTCCACCACCAAACGACCTACGACACCGACAGTGAGAAAGTCGACTACGGGAAGAGGCCCACTACCCCATAGGACGACCCTTGCCCTTCCCGCGAGACCCCTCACGCCGAGCATGTTTGACCTCGACCTGATCCCGCATGACGCTTGATGATACTACAACCGTCACTGCGCCACGAAATTACATGCTTGTCATCAATCATATTTGCATCACCACCAGCAATAGCAGCATCAGCATCAGCCGGTGACGAGAAAATAACGTAACCGAAACCTCGGTGGCGTCCCGTCTCCCGGTCGTACATTACCAAAGCCTCGGCCACGGTTCCATACCGAGAGAAGTGCTCGGTTAGTCGAGCTGAATGAAGATGTGCTTCGACGAAAGGACACGAACTTTCCCAGGCGCTCACGTTTATCACAGCTGTTAGGCAGGCCACCGACGAAGACCTTGCAAGGGTTGTCACCACCATCACTAGGCCCTCCATCTCCTCTACCAAATCTATCAGTAGAAGAGTGCCGCCGCGGTCGGGTAGAGGGCGACTTACCCGAAGTCCCCACTTCCTTTGCCTCCACCATATCCTCCCTTGCCACCATAGCCGCCCTTACCCCCACTGAAACCCTTACCACCTGAGGGGCTCCACAGTGATTTGCACGAGCACCAACCAACAACACATTACCTCCTTTCCCACTGTGGGGAGGGTCCTGCGAAGCCCTCTTGACATCCACGGTCTTCTCCAAAAGAACATGTGGACCACTAGCCAGACACGTCTAAGAGAGAGACATCAGGCAACCCCACCAGCCGCAGCAGAAATGCTCGTACCTCCATGTCAGTGAGCTGACCATAAACCACGAAGCCGAAGCCTCGAGACCGACCGGTGTTCCGGTCGTACATGACAACAGCATGCTCCACCGGGCCGAACTGCGCGAAGTAGCTCTCCATATGCTGCTTCTCACAGGCACCCGGCAGACCTCCGATGAACAACTACGAAAAATACAACTGTTTTAGCGGAGCGAAGCAAGACTAAAGCGCTCACCTTTCGGTCGTCCGACTCTCTAGACCTAGCGGGGCCTCCACCACTACCCATAAAATTGGAAGCCTGTGGAGGCGGGGCGGTAGGGGGTGCCTGGTCCGCGTAAGGGTAGGCGGAGCCCACAGGAGCGCCAGTCGTATTCATAAGAACAGGATAAAGAGCGCCTTAGTGAGGACAGCCAACCTTGATCGTGCCGGCCTTGGACGACCCTCCAGGAGAGGCTAGGGAGACAGCGCGGAACACAACAATCAGGGTCGAGTCGTGAGAAGGATGGTGGTTCAAGCAATTGCATGCAAGGCATAACGAGCGACAATCCCAGAGGATCTGATACCGAGTGCCGCTGCTGTTACCTCGAACTCAGCGAACGGCTACTGCTGGCTAGGGAAGGCAGCATCGAATCATGAGACACCAACGGGAGGAGCTATTCAAAGGGCTGTCAAGCGCACGAGCGTGTAAGACTTTCCCTCTCAAAACCACAACACAACCAAATCCAGTTTAGCCTTCTCCGAAGAACTATGACGATCCGAGCGAGAGAAGTTGTGGGGAAATGGGAACATAGCAATAAGAAGGGGCCACCATAGGGCGGTAATAATGGCGATCTCCCCGACAGTAATAATGACGGCAACTTGGCTGTGGCCCACGAGGCCGCTAGCAACAGCAGCAGCAGCAGCTACTTGACACCCTTATCGAGAGGAAGTGTCACTGTGAAGTCGGGGACTTCATTGTTATTTTACGTCAGCTGCTGCTGCTGCCGCTGCTGGTCGTCCCGAGTTTAGTAGGGGCTGGCTCGAGAAGGGCCGCCGTATTGGCCTCCATAACGAGGTGGAGGGGCGCTATCTGAGCAAGGGGCACATCGACCGACTCCTTCTTGAAGCTTGTCTACATCCTCCCATTGGTGGGGGTCGTCGAGGCTCCTGTCGTTGGTAGCCTATACCGCCATAGCCGCCTTGCTGCTGCATACCACCATACCTGGCCACCGACGATGCACGTATGGCAGTATCTTTCCCCTGCCAACCTACCCCTGTTGTGGCGGAGGCATCCCATACTGAGGCTGCTGCTGCTGGTACATGCCCATCGGGGGAGGCCGGTTTTGCTGCTGCTGGAAGTAGGCATTGGATGCCGCCTTGCTAGCTCGCATCGTAGCTTGATAACTATCAAAGAGCCACAGCTGTGCACAACAGAGAAGTGCCATCATCGAGGAGGCGGCCTACTCGTCAGGGCCTCTGTATCGCCCATGGTCCCCATACCCGCCACTGCCGTACTCATTATAGCCACCAAAGGACCGTCGCGGAGCTTCCCTCGTCGTGTGCTTCACATCAACCTTGAACGACAGCCATATTTCTCCCACCCTCCCCATCGACTACTACCCATTTCCCATCAATGACATTATTGGCGGAGTTGCTGATCGCAGCTTCAGCCGCGGACAAATCCTCATAGGTGATGTATCCGAAGCCTCTAGACTGGCCCGTCATCCTATCAGTACTGACAACAACAGTAACCATCCTCATCACCCAAGCACAGTGCCACCGCCCCTACATCACTGTACAGTCCACCAAGTTGCCATACTGGATGAAGAAATCTCTGAGAACATCTGAAAACACGTAGCCGGTACCGATAAAGACGGCAGTTATTCAATAGTGATAGTGCTAATGATTAATCTGTAAGATAATAGATAAAAATAAAGAACAACACCATATACGAGCTTATCATTACGATGGTAGACAGAATCCAAAGCTATTGATGAAAATATCAACACTGATAGCTTACCACTGGTCACTTCCCTGGGCAAGCCTCCGACGAAGAGCTTGTTAGGGTTCTGGTCTCGATGACCTCCCTTGCCCTTCCTGACAGTGATCACCTATGCAACCCCTCACCGGTGATCATAAACACTAACCCTGAGCTGTAGTCGTCGTAGCTTCTCGGGGCTCCTGCTCCCTTCCCTGAAACCATACGGCCATCCAACAGCCTCAACTGCGTTACGGATACCCACCTGATGACCGCCTCTCGTTGGCCGTAGAGGTGCCATCGTCGTTGACGGAGCGTCGTACTTCGACAGACTTCCCCATGATCACATGGGGCGCCGCTGCCACACAACCCTGATCGGGAAAAGTTCCACCCAAAGGCCCATCCCGGTGTCAGGAGGCTTACGAGCATCTGCTCTTTGGTTTGGAAAGGTCACGAAGCCGAACCCCCGACTCCGTCCTGTGTACCGGTCCATCATCACCACCGAGTCCTCCACAGGGCCCGAACTGGCTGAAGTACTCATCCAAGGCTGGCTTGTCGGCTTCTCGCGGAAGACCTCCGACAAAAACCTGCGCGGCTGCACGTCAACGAAAGTAAGGCAAGTCGTGTTCGGGTCACCTTTTTGGTATCATCTCCCCTCTTAGGAGGCCCATCATATCGTGGGGCCGGTAACGGGCTCTGACCAACGGAACCCGCTTGAACAGGAGGCGACGTGGTGAACTCCTGCTGGATGGCTGCTGCCGATGCAGCGGCAGTAGCAGCCGCGACGTCCATAGGGGAGGCCGGAGGCTCCTGCTGGGACGCAGGTGTTGCAGGCAAAGGAACAGGGACCGCCTGCCGGGACAAATATCTCCACCAGCGGTCTTCGGTACTTCCCCGAGCTCACCTCAGGCCCCTCGTGCGCGGCGGTTTCCGTAGCATTTCCAGCAACAGCAGTGGTATCCACCGACGTCGGGGCGGCATCCTGGGCAGCGGCAGGAGCGGGAGAGGGCACCTCCGAGGGAGATGCTTCCATGGCCGGCTCAGCAGGGGAAGCCTCAGTCGACATCTCGGCAGGAGTCGCCTCCGTGGTCGCGGTGGGCTCCGAGCTAGCCTCGGCGGCGGCTGGGACGCTCTCTGCCTCCGGAGCTGCAGCCGCTGCTGGTGCCCTGAATATAACGGGCGTCGTCGTAGACGCAGTGCGAAAGGCCGTACTCGTTGGTGCTGGCCGGTTGTTGTTCCATGACGGATGGAGAGGAAGGTGGGTTGGTAGCCGACAGGATGAACTACAAAATGGACTCTCCCTCAGGCCCTCGTCAACACAAAGCCCATGTAGTAGACGACAACTATGACGAGGGAGGCAACGACGACATCCCCATGCGCGGTAAGTAGCGGTGAGAGTGCAACAACTCATCCAAAGGCTGGGCTCCCGCGAGCGCCTTCACGCCTGAGGGCAGCGGTCCCGATCGAGGCGACCCGGTGGGCATCCAAACCTACTCTCCTCATCCACCTCGCACAACTCCGTGGTCTCCAACTTGACCAGTTTTGTATCTTCCACGGTGAGCTCGTCGATATCCTGTCGTACACCAGCGGCTGTGACGAGCTCCTCCGCAGACAAGCCCAAAAGATACGTCCTAAAGGCTGCCAAAGTCCCCTCGAGCCACCCACCAAGCACCCCACTTCCGCTTTCCCTTGGCTTGTTTTTTACAGACGAAGGGGCCTGGGTCGCTGCCGTCCCAACCGTACCACTGCTCCTGGGCCTTCTGCGGGGCGCAGTCCGGATCATCAGCATATGCTGGATCTGTACCACGGGCAATAAGGTATCCATGTTGACCTCAAGATACTACTACCAGTGCAATTCTTGGCCCATTTGTTAAACTTATTTTCCGACCCATCGGTCCAGTCATAATCCTCATCCTGGTCGGTGTCACTGTACCCTATCCAAGTCGACCGTCCACCGGTGAGCGTCCGAACCTGCGCCCTGAGTTTAACCATGATCAACCTAAGATACCCTCTACGAATTCGTTCTCAGCCTCGGAGTGAATGCTGGCCAGGTTCGCCCCCATGGCGTTGCAGCGGGCCTCCGCCTCGAAAAAGTCTACCAAGGAATCGACGAACCTGCAAGTGATATCAAGTCACTGGTGCCGCCTCGACGGGCAACCACTGACCGGTAGCAGGCTGAGCCGTAGAGGACCCAGCCGTCATCGCAAGCATCCGGGCTATATAGTTGCGTACGAGCGTCGAAGCTGGCGGCAACCGTCACTGAACTCTGCAGAAGGGAGCTCATCGACGATGTGGGGATGGAGTGGTACTCACCCGAGACGACGGATTACCACACCAATCGTGGAACTGCTGAGCTCTCCTAAGGCACATAGGCTCGTTGTCAGCTGTACCGAGGTACCTGGCACGGCGATGGCCCCGGCGAAGGGTCGAAGGACCGCTGAAAGGCCTACCTCTCCCCCAGCACATCTTCGAACTGCTTATTCGTTAAGTGCGGGAAGCGCTCACACACGGAGCTTGTTATTATACACTTACTCCTCGGCTGCAGCGGCTATTACAGTGGCCAATAGAAGTATCTTCATCACCAATCGACATTAGATACCATCAAGTTGACGGTGCTGTGAGCATCGCTCCGCTCAAAAAAATGCACGAAAATTGCATGAAAGGCCCGTACTAATTTTTCGATGAGCGCGTCTCCTTCCGAATCGACTTCGGTCAAGGGGTAGGGGAGAAACGGTCGTGTCGCTTGGAAGGTCCTTCAGAGACCCGCCAGCAAATTTTGGGAGGGCTTAGGGTAGTAATGGTAACCGATGCTGATGATGCAGTTGTTGTCTCTTTTCGTGACTACTTAACTTTTCGAAGATTGCACAATCATCGATGTCAGCAACGACGACACCGGCTGCAGCGGCAACGTCGTCGTCAGGAGAGGACGCCACTACCCCGCCAGCCCTACCAAGGATAGCAGAGATCTCCGAGGCCTCAGCGTTGGCTGCCAAGTTCGTTATACAACATCAGCAGCAGCGGCAGGAGGCCGCTAAGAAAGCAGCAGCTCAGTCCACTACTACCGATACAACAGCAGCAGCAGCAGCAGCAGCAGAAGCGAGCCCTACTGAGACCAACGGGACATCCACGACCACTGCTGCTATCGGGAGTGAAGCCAAGGACAGCAGCCCGGTCGGAGCGGCTTCCCCCGCGGCCGAGGTACCTTCCTCGGCCACTGTCAACCCAGCTGAGTTGGTCGATAGCGAGCTCTCGTCCTTCGTCGAACGGGTAGCCTTGACGGATGAGGACCATCATGTCCATAACCACATACTGGGATCGATACTGTCCGTTGCACGGAGCAACCTGGATATCGAGGCTACGATAGAGACTTTCGGTTCCGCCGCCAGCGGTCTATCGGAAAAAAGCAGTGACATTGATGCAACGATAATATGCCGGTTTTCGGCGTTAAAAAAACGCTTCGGCGCTGCGGGAGACGAGAAGAGCTTATGTTCAGCCGCCGTTATGGGTTTGGGAAAAGCAATTAGCAAATTTGAGAAGGAGGCGCCGGGTGTCGGCCTGAGGGTGGTGCAGGTGACGAGGGCGTAGTGATCTCAGCATTCCTGTCGACCACCGCCGCTGACAGGTTATCCCATCTGCGAAGGTCCCGATCGTGGTGCTGTCCTGGATCGGGCCTAATGGTAACGTACAAATCGTGGATGTCAGTATCAATAATCAACTTCCTCTGCACAACACCGCGGTGAGCCTAAGATACCATCCCGTGGCCTGGCGAGGATATCTTTTCTGATAGTTACTGCGGAACTATGTGGAGATGGACAAGCGAGTCCAGATACTGGCACTCTGCGTGAAGGTGAGCTGTCATCAGTCATTACGGCAGTGAGTACTCTGATGCCCCTTTCCTTCAGCGATGGGCAAAACTGTGCGGAATTAGTGACGCTAAGCAGGGTAACCTCAGTAGCTACAGCTGGACCTTGCTCTGCATATATTTTCTACAAGTACTGCTACTATCGCTGCTACCGAGGCACTAGCCCAAGTTTCGTGTAGGTGCGTTCAAAGGGCGCCATTCTACCGTCTTTACAGTCAATGGCGGCGAAGAGACGAAAGGGCGAGCAAGTGAAGCATTATTCATGCCCCATCAGTGGCCGCGTTTTTAATGTCGACTTTGTAGACAGGTTCGGTAAGTCATACAGTGCCGTAGCCTCATACCGTAACTTTCCCAACTTTCCTCAGAGGCTACTACGGGAGAGGATGCTTTCAAACCAGCGGACACCCCACCGTCAGAGCTTCTGCGCGATTTTTTCGTGTTCTATGATAGAGACTATAAGTGGGGCTCTGAGGTAGTAAGGGCGACGGGAGCAGCAGCGGTGGTGATACTCCTGAGCTCATCACCATTTATCAGGTGGTGTCCATTCGAACAGGGGAGAGGCGCAGCATAGACGAATATCTTCACTTGCCGAGGCGGGACACTGAGAGCAACATTCTCATCGAGGATCCACTGGACCTCAACAGGAACCTCAACTGTGTGCTGGACTACGAAGGCCGTATAAGGCTTCGTCGAGCATTTGCTCTCTTCGCTGCAAAGGTGGCTGATGCTTCTATGGAGGAGCTGTTGACCCAGGCGAAGACATTGACGAGGATGCGAACAGGGCCGACCGCGGCAGCAATGGCGGCTAAGCATGCTCAGAACGCTACTATGGGCGTTGGAGGCCCCCACAGAGGGACCTCACGCTCCCGGCCTCACTGCGCCAACTCTGCAGCAGCATACGGCCATGTCGCAGGCATCGCACCAACAACAGCCAGGCTTCACAGCAGCAGGGTCGTCCGCGGAATATGGAATACATGCGGCAGGACACTAGCCCAGAATACCAGCCGCGGGGACCGGTCCCGGGGCTCCATGCGACCAGGGGCAAATTGGCGGAGGACCGGGTGGTGGGTATAATATGATGGGGGTTGGGCATAGTGATATCAGAGCGCCGTCGAACTTGGTGTTGAGTCCTGTGAAGGACGGACCGGGCGCCGCCACGGTGGTTGAGGGAATTAGAGGCGTGCGAGTACAACAGCAGCAGCAAGCGGTTAACAGTGGTGGTGTAGCATATAATGGGGCGGGGATGAAGAAGGCTGCTGCTCCCTACTACCAATATGGCCAGCAACAACAGCAGAAGGAGACAGCGGCCGCCGCTGCTGCTGTCCAGAGTTACGTGATGCCTCCCCTTGGTTACTATCTAGAGCTGCAAACTGACGGTCATAGTTGGGATATCGTGGACCGGTGGTGACGACAGGGGAAGTGGCAGTGAAGATGATGGTGATGATGATCACCGTCATCATCAGCATCATCGGCAGTTATCGGCAGTCTAGTGATGAAGTAATATAATAATGATAATTCTATTATGGTTGATGAATGTGAACATTATTATTACAACCAAACCACCATCAGCGACATGGCCTCTCAACCAGGTCGTCCGATCCCCTCTTTCACTATAGTCGTCAAAGCTGAGGGCCCTTACGACGTGGTTATGGTTTCTAAGCCTAGTACTTACTATCACAGACTACTGATGCTGCCGCAGATGCTGCAAACTATGTGAATTTGATGGTTGTTGGTCGTCATCGTCGTCACCACCCGCTGTTGTTCTCGTCCTCGTCGTCGTGGTCGTCTTCTCATCTTTTTGTTCTGCTATTGTGTCCTCCTCCTCCTGCTTTGCCTGTTGTTGCCGTCTTGTTTGTGGTCCTTCGCAGGGCCCTTCGCTCGACAGTAGTCCCACTTTGGTGTTGTTCATGTTTGGCAAGGATCTTTGGCAATCATCGCCATCGTCGTCCGTCATCACTCTTGTGCAACAACAACAACAACAACAACAGCCGGCCGCCGGCGCCTTGTCGGTATCTCTATCATCCCTTCCCGATAGCGTCAAGACTACTACCACACACAACAGCATCATCATCATCGTCATCAGCCGTCACAGTTGACGACGACGGTTGCGGCGGCGAGAGGGGACGTGGCGTCATCCATCCATTCAATGGTCTCGGTGGCTTCACTCTCACGATCTCTTTACAGTACAGGTTGCGTTGTACGAATAAGTGGGGTTAGTGGCGAAGGCAAACAACGAACTTGTCCCAGCACACTTTTCCCTGTGCTTTCTCATCACCTGTGTCATCCTCGCGTCGACCTAAGATCGCCTCGGAAATCTGTCCTAGTGCATGGTAGAGTGACGCTACTGCCAGCAGCAGCTGCAGCGACCTCGAGCTGAACAGTCGAGTGGTCAGGCTCTGCGGTCGACCAACTTCAAACGAAGCCGGGCGAAAACCAACATCTGCGACATCTGCTGGGGCGATGAGGACGAGTGTTTGTGCCACAAGTCAGCTGCAGAACGTCAGGCTCATGTCGAGAGCTTCCACGCCCCAACAGCAGTGAGCGACAGGACCTCGAAAAAGACGAGAGGTGGCGTGTCCAGCAAGGGTTCGGCCGGAGTCGATGTTGCTGAGGAGCCCGACGACGTTGGTGCCATCCGCTGCATCACCCATGACCGGGATTCTGCCAATGTGACCTGGAGTAACTTCATAAGGACCTCCAAGTACACCCCCCTCACTTTCCTGCCACTCAACCTGTGGTACCAATTTCATCTCTTTGCCAACATCTACTTCCTGGCAGCAGCGGCTCCTGCAGTGCATACCGTCAATAAGTGACTCTGGTGGTCAACCATTGCTGCTGTTGCCTCTTATCTTCGTCTTGGCTGTGGCTGCGATGCGCGACCTCGCCGAGGACATACAACGACACAAGAGTGACAATCGAGAGAATGGCCGGAAGGTCACTCGCGTGCTGCAGCGACCTGACGAGCACGGCAGCTACACCGAGGAGGTCACTTGGGCCGACCTCGGGCTTGGTGACATTGTCAAAGTCAAGCGCGGCGAGGGCTTCCCCGCTGATCTGGTCATGCTGAGCTCTGAGGACGAGTCCGGTATGGCGTATGTGGAGACTATGAACCTTGACGGTGAGACCAACCTCAAACCCAAGATGTGTAATGTTGACATCATGAACGACATCAACGACGAAAAGGATGCTTCCAGCTTCATAGCGGCTCTGACCTATGAGAGGCCTAATACTAACCTCTACAAGTTCGACGGCGAGATGACGACCAAGGGCAGGTCATACCCCCTCACGGTCGACCAATTCCTCCTTAGGGGTTCGACCCTCCAGACGACAGCGTATATATACGGCATAGTAGTGTACTGTGGTGACCAGACCAGGATCTTCAGGAACTCAGCTGATACAGGTAGGGAAGGGCCGGAGGGCCTTTGCGGTTCCCTAGCCACTACTCAGCGTGCTCGGTTGCAGGCACTGGTCGTGACAAGCTAACCAAGCTCATGGCTACCTACAACCATCACGTCATCACCCTCTTCGTCCTACAGGCCCTCATCTGCATAGTATCAGCAGTAGTTAACGCCGTCTACACCACCACCAATGACGACTGGTACCACCGAGCCCCTCCACCTCTGGCAAGCCCTTCCCAGTAGCCCCTCTCTAGGTACCTCGACGTCAACGCTAGTGACAGCGTTGATGGTGGGGAGGTGTTCCTCGATGCCTTGAAGGTTGTTGGCACTTTACTACTCCAGTTCACCTACTTCGTCCCCATATCACTACTGGTAGGCCCATTACTACCACTCGCAGTTTCCTTTCATTGATGAGGCCTAAGCGCTGCGCAACATGTCCTCACTGAGTCATTATGGTTGCTAGCCTCGCGCTCCTAGAAGTGCCGAGTCCGGAAATACTCGGCTCGTCTCACTGAAGAAGTTGACGACGCTCGAGATTGAGGCCCTGTCGCTCCTCAGGTGACGCTGGAAATAGTAAAGTTCTTCCAAGCCAAGTTCATCAATGAAGACAAGAACATGGTCTCCGGAGGCAAGCCTTTCTACTCTAGACGACGTGCCTCCATTCATCTCGTACAGGTCTGGGGGCGACGGCCAACAGCTCCACACTTGGTGAAGAGTTGGGCTCGGTAACGCACATCTTCAGCGACAAAACCGGCACTCTGACGCAGAACCTCATGCTCTTCACCAGTATGTGTACAGACGACTTCGCCGAGGCATCTGTGCTGACTTAGGTGCGTGTGCTATTGGCACAGGAGGCTCGGACTCGCCACTGCTGGTGCGTAAGTCACAGCAGCAGGGAGAGGCGACGGACCAGGCGCGCTCACGTGAGCCTGTCGTCCTCTTCGGTCGCTGTGAATTCATCCGTGTTAGTACGGCCAGACTCCACGGAGCGTGACCACCATGTGGGCTCTGACTTCGACATAGAACTCTTCAAGAAGATAGCCAAGTCTAGCTCCGGTGTGGTGCGGCAGAGGTAGTAGCAGGAGGGCACAGTGCGCGAAAAATCCATTGTTGTCTTTCCTGCATTAACCAGATTCGTAGACTTCCTCATCTGCCTCGCCGTATGCCACTCTGTCCTTATCAAAGCTGATGATGAGGACGACGAAGAAGCGGCCGAAGGGACGCCCCCAGAGACCGGTCGTGTCCATTCCGATAAGCTGTAGGCCGGGTCACATCGCCGATAACCCTATGAGAGCTGCCAAGGTACGATGCCTCCTCCCCGGACGAGCTGGCCCTAGTAGCCGGGGCGCGCGAGCTCGGCATGGAGTTTGCCGAACGTCCAACGCTCAACAGCGTTCGGGTCAATCTGAGGACGGACTTCGCCAAAGAAGTAGCAGCCCCTGGCCTCACGCCTGGAAGTAGGCTCACCTCAGTTGATGGGGCTAGACGTCAACTACTTGGACTTCGAGCTCCTCGACGTCATTGAGTTCGACAACGATCGGAAGCGGATGAGCGTGCTTGTGAAGGAGAAGCTGCCGGCCACCACGTACCATCACCTACCGCTACTCCCTTCTCATCGTACTCCCCTCCTCAGTACCGTGTCTCCGGACCGGCGCCATGTCCAGGACCGGGTGGCAGCGAAGCCACTGGGGCAGAAAGTCCGAGAGGTTGGTGTCCAGCAGTTGTTCTCGCGTCACCGGTGCATCCTTAGAGTTGCCCGCATCCGCGCACACTACTTCTCATCAAGGGCGCCGACTCCTCCATGCTCGACGTGGCCGTGCCGCTGTCAGACCACGAAGGTGCCCTCCACAGCGGGGGTGGCCATCCTTGACGTACCCAATTCGGCAGATACTGAACTCTCGGAGACGCTGGCGACTCTGGCGGCTAACGGCTTGCGGACATTAGTCTACGGCGCGAGGGATCTCACAGATGACTTGGACTTTGTTAAAGAGTCGGATCCAACCTCGTAGTGCTCGACCAGTGCGTTCTGCGCAGGTGGCGAGAAGCTTACTCGGCAGCTCGGGGTAAAATTGGGGATGAGAAGAAGAATGCCATGCATGAGTGTATGACGAGGATGGAGTCTCGAGTGGACCTGCTGGGCAGTACTGGCATAGAGGACAAACTGCAGGTGAGGCCCTTCAAAAGGTGTTGGTGAACGCGCTATCGCCCTCGTTAGGACCAAGTGCCCGAGGTCATCAAGGAGCTCCACTCGGCCGGCATCAAGCTGTGGGTGCTCACTGGTGACAAGATAGAGACCGCCATCAACATCGGGTACACCGGTCTGGCAGGGGGAGGGGTCCTCGGTGGGAGTGGGTTAGTTCAGATACAGTAGTAATCTATTAACCGGCGAGGTCTACAACCAGATCATCGACTCAACCTGTACTCGGGAGATCAGCGCTGCCCTCGCCGCTCCTTAGTAACCTCATCGAGTCCAAGTTGACCACCCGGGCGGCTACTCTAGACTGGGACAACGACGCTGAGGAGAAGCTGGAGAAGGAGGGGTACATAGCCCATTCCGAAGTGGACCCTGATGAGGTCGCCTTGGACGAAGATCTCGGCGGCCCGGACGCTGAGCTTCCTCGTGCTAATGATGGGCCGGAGATGGCGAGCTTCCGACAAGTGGCTATCACGGTATCCGGGGACGCCTTGGCTGTCATATTGAGACACAAGTAAGCCGTATCGTTAGCAACAGTGCAAGCCGATAGTCATCTCGTCAGGGTCCTGCGGCTCAAGTTCTTCCGTCTCTCGCTGGCGCACTGCGTGACGGTGATAGCCTGCCGCGTGTCACCGAAGCAGAAGGCTGATGTTGTGAAGTAAGTCCCTCAGAGGTGTAGCCTGGCAAGGCCATGCAGTATCACAGCGCAAGATGGTAGAGTAGAGTAGTGAGTGGCTGTGAGAAACCGCGAACTAACCGTGGGCCGATGGGGGAAGGAGGAGAATGAACATTGGGACTAGCCTGAATCGATCAAGCTAGAATAGTGTGAAAGCAGACGCAAAGTTATGAGACTTCGGGAATGATTCTGGCATTTCGATACTGCAGCCATGCAGATGATTCCCTTAGGTGGAGCGGTAGCTACCTCCCGGCGAACACTATGCTGTCGATTGGTGATGGCGCCAATGATGTTGGTATGATTGTCGTAGCAGACGTTGGAGTAAGTCCGCAAGAATCTTTGTAGTGAGTAGCATGATATCTTCTATCAGGTCGGCCTGAATGGCAAGGAGGGAGCGCAAGCGGCCCGCTCAGCCGACTACGCCATACCCGAGTTCCGCTTCCTCCGCCGTCTGCTTTTCCTTCACGGTCGCGAGGCGGTACGGAAAAACTCCATCTTCGTCTACTACACGGTGTACAAGAACGTCGCCTTCTCTCTGCCCACCTTCCTGCTCGGCTTTTACTCCCACTTCTCGGGCACCAACCTCTACGACCCCATCCTCAAGCAGGTCTACAACGTCCTCTACACGGTCTTCCCTATTCTATTTCACGGGGTCTTCGACCGGGACATGCCTGTCTCTGTCCTGGCTCGGTGCGCTTTTCTCTATAAGTTCGGTCACCGTACCTTCGGCAACTTCGTCCTCGCCCGCTGGATTTTCGGTGCCATCTGGACTGCGCTGTGGTGCCTCATCCCTCCCCTGTGGGTGCTCTATCCTGAGTCCTACCACTGGGACGGCAACACAAGCCCATCGGACCACCAGATTGGACTTCTGGTCTTCTTCGGGATGGTCCTGGTCTGCAACATAACGATGTATAAGTTCACTAACGTGTGGTTCTGGTTCATCCATGCTGGTATATGGTTTGGCATCTTACTCTTCCTCATCTGCTGGGCGGCAGGCACCGTAAGTCCCGATCACCCACTCCTAGTGCAAACAGTTCCATCCTTGCATTCATCGTTAAACAGCTCAACTGATTCAGTCGGGCGTCGCCGCAAAACTGTGATCGCTGTAGAGCCCACGCTGTTTTCCTCAGATTTTCGGAGATCATTTCGAGGACTCCTTCGTGAACACCCTGCTCACCCCGCCAGCCATCGGCTCTCTCATTCTCAGTTGTGGTGAGTCACTGCTGTGCCTAGCATGACCCCTTCACGATGCTGTGCCCAGGCATGAGCCTGATGCCGCTGGTCCTGCAACACCAGTACTACGGCCTCTTCTACCCGTCCAACTCCCGAGTTGTCAAGGAGCGCTTGCAGCTTGGGGTAGGGTACATCGCTAGCGACAGCCCTCGTCGAGTTGTGGCGTTTGTAGGCGCGAAAGTTGGTGGTGGTGAAGAAGGACGAAGAGAAGCAAGGGCGGCAGCGAAACAAGGCCAGCCCGCGGCTCCTATGGTCCGCGAGGAGGCGAATCGCAGTGGTCTCCTTGGCAAGAGCCGAACGAGGAGGTCGCTGATGTACACCTCCATACAGGGGGCGCCGACACCCAAGGCCGTGCAATCGATAGGAGGTGGCTTTGGCTTCACCGAGAACAGCAGTGTTGGATAGGATCGGGAGGTCGGACACGTCCTGATGGGCCTCGTACAGGTCGTGTTTGCTCTGTCAGGTATTCCGTGGTGGGCAGCGGCAGCACTCGGCCCTTGGCGTCACAGCGGACCAACCGAGCGTCCAAGCGGAACAGTCACCTCGCGACGGTGCAGTTCGGCGGCACTCAGAATATCAGCATCAATAAGCCCCAGGATTGCTAGGGCTACTCACGGCCGCAGCGCTTCTGCGCAAACTTCTCTGTGTATCACATGCTCCCACCGACGCTGTTCTCACGATGTTGAAAATGTCAAGGCGTTCTGAGTTCAGTGACGGGAGTTGGTAATGGCCAACGGCAGTGCTTCGCTCCCCATGCCCGATAATGAGGAGCCCTCGAGCCACAGTTTGCCTCCCGAAGGTGGGCTCATCGGATACTCGCGATGCTCCCACCGGGTGTGAAGTGGGAGCGTCTCTCACCTAAGACTCGGCGGTTCATCCTGATGGCCGGTAGCCCTTGGAGCCGTGGCGGTCGTTGCGAGGGCGCGAAGGAAGCGGGTGGGGGCCTTGGCCGCCGAACCCAGGCCCGAGCACATCAGCTTGTCTGCTTTCCTGAGGGCCTGCGAGGGCGGATTGGTTCCCTCCGTGAAGGTGTCCCCAGGAGGCCTCATCGAAGCCATAGGATCCAATGGCGTCGTCCAGCTTGACTCGTCTGGTCCCGGGCTCACAGAACTACGTTTTCAACACCATCGCCAAGTACTGCAAAGACTACAGTTACTTCACCCCTTCTCCCACAGGGAAGTCTGTCTTCTTGCGAGCGCTGCAGCAGATAGGCATTCCGCTGGCCTTGGTGTACCTTTGGTATCGGCTGCTTATGAAAATTCCTCCACAAGGACGAGTCGCACGACTTCGGTGGGGATCGCCGCTCACGAATACCCAAGACAACCTTCATGGACGTTGTCAGTCCTGTAGCTTCGACTGAGCTGAAGGAAGTGGTTGAGTACTTGAACAACCCCTGGGCCTTCTCCCGCCACGGCGCACGTCCGATCAGAGGCGTCCTCCTCTACGGCCCGAGCGGGACACGGGGAAGACACTGCTCGCCAGGGCAGTGGCGGGAACAGCTAAGGCGGCCTTCCTTTCAACTAGCGGCAGTGAATTCATAGACACCTACGTTGGGCGGGGAAGTGCCCGAGTCCGTGCCCTCTTCAATCAAGCCAGAGCCTTGGCTCCCTGTGTGGTGTTCATCGATGAGATAGATGCCTTGGGCTCCCGGGGCGCCGGCGAGTCTCGGTTTGGAGGAGGCCACGAGGAGTACGTGCAGGTGAGCGACTGAATCGCGCCAGTCGTACTGCTTCATGCCCCTTGTCAGACGTTGAACCAGCTGCTGGTGGAGCTGGACGGGGTCTGTGGTCACGAGGGAATAGTGGTGCTAGCAGCAAGCAACCGGCATGCAGCGATCGACAGAGCTCTCCTGAGGCCCGGTCGCTTCGATAGGTATCCACACGGTAAACAGGCTGCTCATAACGCTATCGCATGCAGGCACGTCTTCCTGAGTCTACCGGCAACGGCTGAGCGATTGGAGATAATTCGCATACATTCACGTCAAGTGCGGTTTCGGGCCGAACGTGGACCTTCGAGTGCTCGCACAGGCCACCGAGGGCTTCACGGGAGCCGACCTGGCCAACTTGGTCAACGAGTCCATATACCTGTCACTGAGGTCGGCCACGCCACCACCTCTTTGATTCCGCTACTGTTGTGGCTCCTGATGTCAGGACTGGCGGCAATGGCGTCGTTCGAGAATGCGACCTCCGGTCGGCCTTGACGAAGTGCAGGCGACTTGATCAAGACCGAGAGGAGCGCCCCTCGGGTAACCCGACGCCCAACTCCTCGGTCGCATCGATTGATTGAAACGCGAGTTGCCTCTCAGCTTCACCGACTAGAGCACGCAACTTATACCCTATGAACTTTTACTCAGTCACTGCGTAGTGTGCTGTACAGTTTCTGTTATCATCCTAGTTGAGTACTGGTAGTTGTGACAGATGAGAGGACTGTCTAAGGTACGTCGGTCACCGACGGCCAGTGATGCCAGCTGTACACCCGTGACTGCCAGTCGGTCAGTCTGAGCCCTACTGTCGGCGGTAGACTTCACTGTAACTCACACACTGTCTAACAGAACTCCCTCACAGTGTTCCAGAAACACAGTATCACACGTGCATGTACAAGCACTCATCGGAAATAGCCCGAACTCGACGGCATCATGTTTTCTGTCTCGATGTGTATCCTAGGGACATTAGGACAGCTGATAGATGCCGCTTTAAAATA
The DNA here is from genome assembly GCA_013115135.1 of Perkinsus olseni. Taxonomy (NCBI): domain Eukaryota; phylum Perkinsozoa; order Perkinsida; family Perkinsidae; genus Perkinsus; species Perkinsus olseni. The sequence goes on from JABANP010000093.1 coordinate 138,162, forward strand.
CGGCAAGTCCAGGACTCGTGCTCCTGCCAGAAAGTACTTACCGTGATGCTTTTGGCTGCAAGTCACTCACTTTCGTCGCCACCGCCCGACAAAGACGATATCCCTCCCATCAGCTTCGGTAGCATAGTAGTGAGCTTGGCTAGCTCTCCCGTCTTCCGGACGGCAGCCGCGTTGTCACCCGCCTCCTTCGGTCTGTTCCGCAGCAGCTCTTTCACCTACGGAAAAGCACTACTCGCGAGGGGCCTCCGCGTCCAGCACGTACGAAAAAACGCATGTTCTCCAGGATCTGATCGTCGGTCATATTCGTCTTCCCGAGATCGACTCGAATGTGCCCTTCCCCCTCCGCCCGATACTCCAACTGGCTGCCCGATTTCGCGTCAATCACAGCCTGCTTCAAATTTTGTACGACAGTCCCATTGCGTGCATTCGGCATCAACCTCTTTCGGACCCAGGATCTGAGATAAACGGGATCCCGAAGCTGCTCGAGGAGACCCATTCTACCTTCGCTAGCTTGACGACTTGCGGGATGACCTGAGGAAGGGCGATGACCTTGTCGAACGGCAGCCAGCCACGCTCGATCTTGTTCAGCGGTTCGCTCGAGGCCGGCGTAGTCCGCCCTGCCTCCAACATCTCCTGAATGGAAGCGCTCCGGGAAGGCGAGGGAAGAGCAGCCCTACACTGGCCATGTAATCCGGACAGAGGGCGAGGACCCTTATCTCTGTTTTAAGTCCGTAAGGCAACTGCACCACTCCTCGAACGGATTGCCTTGTCAGATCCACACGAATGCTGAGAGCAGCTAGCGGTTCCTTTGAGCGCAAGAAAGGGAGCATCACTCGACATCGAAGGTGATTCGGCTGACAGTATCAGTATTGTAGAAAGCCCTGAGGAGCCGCAACGCCTGGTAAGGGGTGTTCTTCAAAATGATCTCCTCAGCGTCGCCGCTCGCAGACGCGGTATCCTTGCTCGACCCAGGTGTCTGATGAACATCACTCTCAGTAGTCATCCCGTGGCTTCTGGGCACTCAACTCCGTATCGCCGCCGCCGTTTGAGCCAGTTCTCCTGAGCCAATGCCCGCTGGCTCGGCGTTGGTGTCCTCACGAAAGGGCGGTATCGCTTGTACCGGACAGACTGGAATAGAAACTTAGAAGTCTCAAGTGCGGCACCGTCGAGCGGGGTCCCGAGGACCACTGCCAGGGCTCGCCGTCGGCCCAACATCCGCTAAAACTGACAGCACTGCCTCTGAGTGAACAACGCAAGGCGCCGGGCGTGCAGGAAAAGTATAAAAAACTAGACACAAAGCACTCACAGCAGTCAGTCCTCCTTTCTATCCTCTGAGCTCAATAGATGGTCGGTGGAGAACCAGTAGCAGGCCAGGAGAGATACCGTTACTCCAAGGGCGCAATAGACGCTCATTAGCATGAGCGGAGCGAAGGGCATCGAGGGGAAGGACCGAGGGCAGCACCTGGGAGAGACGAGCGCTACGGTAAGTGGGCCCCAAAGGGTTCGCCGTACCCATCGATAGGTGACGCAGACGGCCGCTGTTATCACCACCACGAAGCGGTGAAGTCTTCCACCATCGGAGGTCATGGACGCAAGGCAGCAGTCGATCGACCAGGAAAACAACTGAGAAGGATGGAATGCGACTACTCGGGATGATGAGACGGAGGTTACCATGAGGGCCCACTTAAGGCCGAGTTCTGGTAAGGAGTCAGGGAGCAGCGGCAGCAGGGAGGCCATCATCAGGGTTGACAACGACGCCACTGCCGTCACATAGCGGGAGGAGCCGTGAAGATCTCTCTTGAGGATGATCTGAAAGCCACGAATGCATTTGCCACGTCCGCGGCCGCGGTAGGCTGCCAGCTCATCACCTCCAGCATGAAGGGGGCGACTACTGTGACCAGGGCCTTTTCGTGTACATGCCACCCACACAGGAATGATGCACTGGTGCCTGATGAGGAGGTCTCACAGTAGTACTGCCGGGGCATAGCCTACCCATGGTGGCCCAGAAGAGCAGGCTCCTTTGGCTGCCGTTGGGACGACCAGACTCCCGTACGATGCCGGTGAGTATCGGTAAGTAGACAACGACTGAGGACACAAGACGACATCCTGTAGAAGACATCAGGCCGCCATCTATTACCAGTAGCCAGCAAGGCGTGGATCGGTCGGACGGGAGGGAGCACCGTTGGGTCCATTACTTGGACCAGGCCGTGAGTGAAGGCCGAGCCTGGAAGGCCCTTCAACTTCGCCAAAACCACATCAGCTCCGTAGTAGAGCGCCCTACCGGAAGGACACTGGCAGCGATCTTTCCGTCCGGGAGACTCACCAGAGGTTGGGTGCCCAGTAGGCATGTGTCAGGCCTCGGCCGAAGGGGAACATGCGGGTCGAGCATCGACTGCAGTTCACCATTGTAACTGAGCTACAGCATAGGGAGGGGTCGCCCTGCTCACCACGGGATACATTATCGGCAGAAGCGCCAGAGTAGTGGTAGCGAGTACCACCGCCACCAGTCCGAAGAAGCGGCGGAAGCTGAAGGTCCTTTCGGTGCCGGGCTGATAGAACCTTGTGACCATACAGTAGTTACAAAGCAGCCACACGCCGATGGCCGGTGCGGCGTAGGCGAATATGTGCTTCGATAACACCTATGGAAGTGACCGTGAGGGAGGGGTGGAGGTGCAGTAGCAGTACAAGCAACGTGAACGTCACCGCACCAGCAAGCACTTTGCCGCGCTGCATCAGGCCGATGGCTGAGAAGTACACACCGAGGAGCATACCTGAGGTGCAATGTCGCGCGCCACGAAATTCACCGCGGTATTACCGTTGTACTGAAAGTGGACATGGTCGATGAGCAGCAGGGCGGGCATTGCCAACATGTAGAGGAGCCCAAGATACCGCAGAGTCTTCATGGGGGCTGATCGAAGACTCTAGCGGAGCCGGCGACGGGGACGGGGCTTACTGAAGACCCCGGAGGGAGGGACAGAGCAGCAGGACGCCCGGTATGAGAGTAAGGTCCGACAGTATCACAGTGAGGCGCTGGAAAACAACTACCGACTGAGGAGCTACAGCGTCCTGGGCCTGAGAATGAGCTGGAGTAGGGACGCGACGGTTGCTGCAGAGCCGTACAAGGGGGTCTAGCATCTTCCACAGGTTGTCACTGTTGGTCGAATACGCCACGCCTGCCGCTACTGTTGCTAGGACCTTCTCGAAGTACCTGGGGACAGTGAGCTGAGGGGACGCGCAATACACGACGCCTACGCGAAGACAGGAGGGTAGTCGAGCGTCCACTGCGAGGGGGCCCAGGGGCCGTCCCGATACCACTGGGAGATGGGCAGCGAGTAGGTGACAGCCAGCCAGTTGCGGTGTACCTAGGGCGAACAGGCTAAGACTAAATACGCGCCCTGAGGATGAGCCTGGCTACATCAAAATCGGTACTCCTGTAGAAGGGTATGAGAAAGGACTTCAATATGGCTGTGAGCAAGTAAATAGAGGCGATGCCAGCAACCGTAGCATAGGGAAAACTCCTCTGCATTGAGGAAGAGGAGAAGGGCATAACGATAGGAGTCAAACTAATGACGGTGAGCCAACGTCGTTCTGGATCAGTCACCCCGCGGAGAAGGTCATTGAACAGCACACCGTGCTGATGCCGGACCGGCAGAGATGCACACGAGGGAACGAAGAATGCCGATAGCAAGATGAGGAATGAGGGGATGACTAGGGCCCAACAGTAGAGAGTAGGGAGGAAACTATCATGTAACTATCACTGCTGATGGCATGTACAGGAGGAGAGCAGGAATTGAGAAGACACTTAAGTAACTTCAGGAGCCTTCCTCGATCCTCTTGGCTACACACAGGCGTTCTTCCGACTGGTACCTAGTAGAAGGACGGCCGAAGGTGTGCGTGCTAGACGTTGCCTACTTCCTGGTAACGGCATTGAGGTTGTTTGCGTCGGGGCGGTGGTGGCGGACTATGGTCGTGATGAAATGGGCCGCACTGGTAACTGTTCGAGCGGTGCATGGAGAGCCGCTGGCAGGGAAGCTATTACGCTCCTTGGCTGATATCCCCAGCTCGTCGAGAACGCCATCCTGCAACTGAGGAGGGGCGTTCCAGGAAGGGACCGGCGGCGGCGGAGGGGCTCACCAGAGTCATCGTCGCTTGCTGCTTCTTCCGATCCTTCTTCATGCAAAGGGCAACCCAGGCGCAGGCCAACGCAAGCACAGCGGGCCGATACCTGACAGCACGCGCTGACGCACCGGGAAGCCGCACAGTGGTGCCACTTGAGGGCTTCGTATTCCAGCAGGGTAAGCTCGAGGAAGTAGGCGGATATAAAATAGTAGGGCTTGCGTAGTCCGAAAACCTGCGGGGATGCTCGGGACGAGTAGTTTAGCCACTCCCAGAGGGAACCTGATTCCACCGCCGGAGGTACGTCCACGCAGTTGGCAGGTCTATTCGGTAGTCCAGGGCCCTGATGATGGTGTGCTCCATCTGCTCGACCTGCGAAACGTCGTACCTAAGGGCGAGCCTTGAAGGTGCTCGGCGGGTCGACACTTACGCTCCGTCACAGATCCTCATGAGGGACTCTATCTCCGGACTGAAGGAGTTCTGCATCTTGCCTGAGGAAGCCGCTGAGACTACCGAGTATCCGAGGTTGAAGCGTGCTTACTAGCGATCATAGCGCAGCAAACCCCGACGAGCTGTAACTTCCCAACGTCCACTACACCCTCAGACTTGTACAGGAATCTGCGAGCGATGCTACGGTCAGGCGGTCGCTGAGAAGGGCTCACCGGTCCACGAGAGAGATACACAGGTGGAGGGCCTCGTCCCTTATCTCCCACTTCAACAGTACGTCGACTAGCCAGTCCACCAGCATGGCCCGCATCCTGGGGGTTATCCTATACCCCCTGTTCTCGAGGTAACTGCAGTGACGTGGTCACCAACACAGCGAGGTGATGGTAGACCGACTAAGGGTCGAGGAGATCGGCCTCTGGAGACAAGTACGCCGCGTCAAACTCGAAGAGGCGGTGGTACATCCTCTCAGCAATCTCCGCGCAGTACCTGCGTTCGCAGACGCTATCGGCCACCGGTAGACAGCTGCCATCCGCCTACTGTGCATCCCTCACGACCTTCCTGTCCCAAGACTTCAGTCCGGCCTTCCAGTCGTGCTCTCTGAACTCCTCCAGGGCATCAGTCAAACTCTCATACGACTCAACACGAGGACGCCCCAAAGGGCTGCTCAGGCCGGTCTCTGGTCGACGCTCGGGGGTGACGACATCGCTGTCGTCCTCTGAGCCTTGACCAGTCCCTCCAGCGTTGGCTTCCCCCAGCTATTACCGGTCCTGTACCCTACTGCAGGAGGAAGCCCTCCACCAAAGACTCCGCCGGGATAGGACCCTCCCGTACTGACGGTATCCTCCCTACCATGCAGCAATCAAGTGCCTCGCACTAGCCCTACGCACCTGTTCTTGGACACCCCGCCCGTCACAGTCCGGCGTCTCTTCAGAGGAGGCTGCGTGCCGTATCGATTGGCTGCTAGTCTGCAGACGAAAGGATACCATCGAAAGATACTCATCAGGCCCGACCTCGAGTTCTCGTCCCCAGGAAGATACCGCCTCGGTGCCGTGCTCGACATTTTGCTAAAGACCATGACCGACCTAAGATACGCCACCCGTAGTACTTACACAACGCGACAACAGATGAATCTGATCGACTGTTTATACTCAGCTACCGCAAAAGAAGAAACAGGGTATTGCCGGACCGGCAAGGATGTATACAAGGAATAAATAATGCCGAAAGCAAGATGAGGAAGAACCCTCCTCGCCGAGGAAGCGATGACCGCGAATGAGCTGCTGGAGGAAGTGCTGCACCATAGCTACCGCTCAAGGCACAATACCACTCCTTTCGCACAACGTGCTGCACAACATCACCAACAATCAGAGCTGCCTGCCGGGAGAAGGGGCGTGGCGTAACAGCCGAGCTTTTAGGGAGTTTTTCACGGGCCGCCTTAGTTCGCCTTCACGAGCTTGGGGATCTCCAGCTTTTTGCCCTTCAACGCCATCACTGCCGCCGCTACAGCTGCTCCTACGGCCGCACCCCCAATGACGATTTTCGCGCGTTGTTGGCGCTTCTTAGACGCCGCATACTCAATGCACTCCTGCTTGGACATGCCAGTACGACCACGCCAGTGAGATTGGTACACCTGGACAGGGCATATCCTTGACAGCAGTTGACGAGCTACACTTACCCCCAGAAGTGAAGCACTTCCTCTCGCTGTGTGCGAGAATATTCTTCAAGTTTTCCGGAGTGACGTAGCCGTACCAGTCACCGGTATCCGCAACTTGCATGTCGTAGATAATGAGCTGAAGGTGAGGTACTGACCAAGGCCCCAGCAGTCTTCCCCGCAGTACATTGCCAGCGAACTTGTGACCGCCAATATGGCTGCACTTTCGGACGTGAGTTCTCGCGTCTCCGAGAGCTTCGATGCAGGAAGCCAGCTCGGGTCCACAGCGCCCGCAGCGCTTGTCACGGTTGTTGTGAGCGCAGACGAAGATGTGCCTGCCAGAACGGTCTTTATGTAGAGACGTTCCCTCGCCAGACACTACCTTGATTTGGCAGGGACGGGTACGGCATCGGGATGGCTGACCGTGGCGGGGGACTTCGACTTGTCGACTTCGACCTTGGAGAGATCAGAGCCAGCGGGAATGCGAAGACCGCTAGGGAAGAGCAACTGCGGCAAGGAGAGGAATGGGTTGATGTTGATTTGACAGGCTCTTGTGTATTACCACATCACCCTCTTTGTCTTCACCGGGAATGCCTTCAGCGACCACGACGGGGAAGTTCTTAGGCAAGGGTTTCCTCAGCGTATCCACCATTTCCTAACAAGCCAGAGTCAACCTAAGATACCCCACCCCAGGAAGGTACCTTGAGCTTATCGTCCATGGTATTAGCATCCTTAGGCCAGGTCGTGTGAGTGCCGTAGATAATGTAAGCTTGTCCTGCCAGTTTCTTCATAGCCCCCACCACAGTCTCGGTATCTACGTCACGCAGTCGAGTGCAATCCCCTCTCCCAAAGACAGCGGGCTTACTCATCTCAGGGCGATCGAATCCGCAGCAGTCGCAGTTCTCTCCGCAGCACTCGCCGGCGGGCTCGGCAGGAGCTGCTTCCGGCTTGGCGGCGGCCTTGTGGCTGCAGCACTGTTGCTTGTTACCGCAGGAGTTCGAGCAGCAGGAAGACGATGATCCACAGGGCATGGTAGAGCTCAGTGTCTTAGGAACGTGAAAACTGCCAAGTGTGGCGAGAAGGTATCAGCATCACCATTAAGCGCAGTATGAGAGTTCTGAAGCCAGGGCGAGCGCTTTTTGCAGCGCATTTTCAGGGGGAGTACAACACTCGTTGTGCTGAACCATAATAACGGGAGCGCGTGATACCAGCTTCGGCATTGCTCTACAAGCCCGTCTCTTAGGTCCCTTTCATACGCTAGCTCTTGACTGCCAACCTGGTGTGCTATCTGCGGTAACGTCAGCCTCGCTAGGTGTGTGTGAGTCTGTAGTCAAACGCCGGTTTATAGTCCTCCTAGTGTTACTCGCAGGACTCATTTTTCTGCCGGATGGAGACCTCCCATCACCCTGAGGACACTACTCTTACCGAGTCGTGCCCACAACAAGTATAAGTTGTCGCGAGAATACGTGAAAGTTGTGGACGATCAGGTTCACAGGCCGACCGGTGCATCCGAGGAAGCAACTTCTGCTACGGACACAGTCGACATCGATTATGCTGAGCGCAAAACGTTCCCTTCTCAAAAATCGCAAAAGGGTATTGAGGGAGCCTCGACATGAGCACCTCCGCTCAAGCAGGTGCCATTTCTAACGCCACCGATGTATCGCCGGATGCCTTAACTTCGGAGAAGCGTCAGAGTAAGCTTGACAGCGGCGCTGGGGAAGTCAGGGTTTAATTTGCAAGATTCGGCTTCCATCGCTGCTGATGTGGACATGCTGCTGGCTCCGCCGTTAACGCCCTTCAAACTCAAGCTGATTAACAGGAAGTTGAACTACGTCATGACCATGATGGCGAAACTTGAGGTAACGGCTCGGCTAACTACTTGTTTTACGCACTCCTCAGTCCCGTGCTCGGGAGGGCGCAAGGCTAGAAAGGGAAGTGGCATCCCTGCAGAGGAGCCTGGGGACTGAGAGGTCTCGTCGGGTGCGCCTCCAGCGGGCCAATGATGAGCTGCAGGAAGAGGTGAACCGAGTGGAGGGATGCCGAAAACTACGGGGGAGTCCATCAGGTGCACGAGCTCGGCAGGGCGTTGTCAGAAAGGGTGGCCAACCTGGAGCAGTACGAGGAGGCTGCTCGGCTTGCGTTGAAGACGAAGGATGACTTTGAGGGGCAGCTCGATGAGAGACGACAGACCCAGAATGCGCTGGAAGGAAAGGTGAGCGATTCAGCGAGCTCAATCTGTGATGGTTCGACTTCTCCCAGCTGCGGGTATCGGCCCGGCTAGTGGCGCAGCTGGAGAGTGAGCTCGAGGAACTGCGAAAGGAGACGGGCGGCTCAGTGGAGATGCCCGAAATTCGACAAGAGAAAGCGGACGAGTGCTGCAATTCGTTTGAAGTGGGTGGAAAATTTTCATGACGATGCTTCGGGAAACCCGGTATCGCTCTGAGTTTAGAGAGGAGAAGGAGCGCCGTGAGCGAATATCTCTGTCGGACGACGAAGTTGCTGGCACGAGTGATCTGGCACCAACAGAGGCTGTGGACCCGCCGGTACCATCCTGAATCCACGCTGTAAGTGGATCCCCTGTCTAACAAGGTTATCCCTATCACGTCAAACCTTGATGTTTTCGTCAGTTTTCTTGCCGACCATGCCTCGCCGTTTTTCACGCTCTCATGCCCGCCCTTCGAGGGACTTGTGCATGCACTGGTGTTCCAAGCATTTGCTGACGGGTTAACGTGACCTTGATAAGCATGGCTTGTTGCCACTCTTCGTTCAACGAAGTTCGTTGCGGACCAGGCGCTCTTGAGCGCCGCGGCTTGAGTTAGCAAGTTCCGCGGTGACGAGAAATCGCAGCAGGTCGTTCTATATTTCAACTCGATTCCGATAACAGCAACGCGACAATTCGACTCTTACGGCTCTGCTGTCGAAACAAAGTCCACCTGTCTCGAGTATGCCGCTATGTATACCACTGACGTGGTCCGCGCGAGTTGCAATATGTAGCTCATGGGATGCCGACGGGACAACCTTGAATCGCATGCGTTTGGCCAACGAATCACGACAAAGGTTTCCGTGGAGACCGATTGCGATGGGGAGACGTCCCTAAACTCCCGATTGCCACTTGCCCTCGGAAGTGTCCTCGAAAGACGTACGCTACACAGCGCAAAGGTGAGCTGTGCAGCGCAGGACCTGAGCACTGACGAGTATGAGGGCGTCGAGCACTCGGCGAAGGAAAGGGAGCGGGACGTGAATGCTGATGATGCGAAGATCGTCGGGCATCAGTATTGGCATTGCTTGGTCGTAGATTGTCCTCGGATTACCAATGGAAGTTGCTTTACATACTTCCACCAAACACTGTCGATGAGAGCTTCTAGTCTTTCGATGTAGTCGCTGTTCAGGGTAGGGCACGTGGGGGTACTCTGATGGACATGATTCGGTTCCCCCGCGGTGGCCCAGGGTGTGTTCGGGTATTTTATCGTGGTTACGAAGTAGAACCGCTGGAATGCAGCGGCTGAATGTCAACCGTCGCAAAGAATTTTCACTGAGCTACGATGGCTCAGCCATCGTCCACGGTTGATGAGCACTAGCCAGTTGAGCATGACGTGATAGCGGGCGAATCTCTATGGGGTTGTTTATGGCGTACACTCTATTCGACCCAGCGAAACGCCACGTTACTCTCCAGACCGATTGTGCCAAACTCAGGCCGCACACGTGCATAGCTCGGGGAATCGGTCAAAATTTGACCACTCTGCGAAGCTACGCGTGGAGCAGCTCCACGGCTTCCAGAAAGGAGGGGGTGCTCAGCTGGCGTCCATAGGAGTTGACTTGTTGTCATCTGTGTATCGTGAAATGGTCTTCCAACTTCCTCATCATCTTGAGGCCCTCCGCTGTATGGCAATCGAAAAGCTGTGGGATGGTCAGCAGGGTAGGCAGCCGATGAATGACCTTATGGGCGATATCATGGAGTATTGTAAGAAACCAGAGCTGAGACTAGATTGCCCCCGAGAAGAGATACTTACTGGTGTAGGGCTCTCGGATAAACTGGCCTTCATCGACTGCGAGAATCTTTATGAGGTTTACTTCGAAGACACCATCACGCTAGGTCGTGTGTGTATCGATGTAGACGCAGAGCCATCGTTCACAGTGGTGTCAACTCTCTGTGATGATGCAGACGGAGACAAGTCTTGGGCGTGTTGCTTCGATGAGGTGACCCGAAAAGTTTATGTACTGTACAATGACGGCCGAGAGTACTTGGAGCACGACATGGCGACCGGAAAGACGAGGGGTCCTGTCTCAGTCCAGCGCCTACCACCGGAGGGTCAGTGGCCTCGCTCCAGCCTTGCTGGCATTGCTGCTTTTGGTGACTTCCTCTATGTCGCGATCGACGAATTGTCGCGTAAAGGTCGGTTTATGGCGCTCAGCGTGTATATGGTACGCCTACCTATGTCGAAGGAGGTTAGGCCAGTTACCACTAAGCTTCGTCATGGTGACGACGGCTCGTCGTTCATCGGCTTTGCCTCGGTACCTGGCTGCCAAGCTGTCGACATTCGGTTCATGTCCGGAGGAGAGGAATGGCACACAACCAGAGTGAATATGATCAGCTCAAGCAGGCCCGTGTTGTTCGACGTGGTAGAGGACGAAGTTGCGGAAGGGCTTCGACTGCGAGGCACTCTCATCAAGAACACGCCCGGGTTGAAACTATTACTAGTCGAAGAAGGTGGACGTTGTGTGCTAAGGCACCCCGAAACCCTGAGGGAAGTAGCTACCATTGATAAATGTGGCATTGATTTGCCGGGAGACTCCCCTGTAGTCTTTGATCGTTGGAACTTCTGCTATTTCGGGCGGTGCACTGCAGGAGGCCATGGCATGATACGCTACTATCCCTACCTATCTTGACTCAAGATTCGTGAGTATTCAGACTGATTCGAAGTTGAGACTATTTTTCAACGGCAGAGTAGTAACAAGGTGTGAGAACTAGAATTATTAGTAATCGACTATGCCATCGGAGTAACGTCGCAAATCATATCAGTATTTATCTCCTCTGGTAGATGTTGT